>PVKC010002298.1:0-44319 GCA_004027635.1 Crocidura indochinensis
CAGAAAAGTAAAACCTAGGGTAAATAGAAGTTATTAAAATACACTTTTTGGATTTTTATATTAAGTGTTAAATTTGGGGTGAAGAACACTTCCAGAGGGAAATAAATGAGCTGATAGGCTGCACACATTTATTTATAACCTGACTAGAATTAGCTTTAATAAGCAAAGGAGTAATAACCAGAGAGGCTTGGTAAGCAAAAGCCAGGAAGACATTGTTATCAGGCACTAGTAGTGTAAATGGGGCCTTCCAAAGTTCATAGACCATGCTGACAACCTGGAGAGTCATAGGAAATGAAAGGTCCAGGCCAAGATGGTAAAAGAAGTTCATGGCCCCACAGCAGAGAAAAATACTGAAGCAGCTTGATTGCTCACTCTTGGCTGTCTTTATTTGCTTCACCCCTGGTGAGAGATCATTCTGAGAGAAGCTGGACAGCAGGTGAGAAAAACTGAAAACAGCTGGCTGTTAGTGAGGGAAAGGAGGGGAGCAGATGCCATCTTCTGGAATTTTTTTTTCTTTTTGGCTCTAATGGCTAGGCAAGTCACATATTGTTATGTCTTTTACCTAGACATTGTAAGGTCTGTCCTATAATTCCATTACTGCCAGGCTGCCTTTCCTATATATACCCTGTTGTGTCCAAGGAAGGGATTAGAAATGGAGTATTAATGTTCTTTGTGAGATTGATTTGAACAAAACTCAGCTAAGCTCTGAAGTCACTATAACTGGAAAATTGTCACTAGGAAGAAGACAAATGCCCCAGGAAATCTAGAAGTAATCAAGAATTTGGGCTCTATCCAGCTGTTTCCTGGAAAGCAGTTCCACTCTGCATTTCCAGAGGGCGCACGCTGTAAAATATCTGGAGGAGAGACCACTCTTCAGTTATAAATGTGGTCTTCAAGTCGCCCTTATGAAAGCAAACAATCTGAAAAGAAAGTCAACCACGCAGGAAATTGAAAGACAAATTCTTGAATGTATTTACACTAGAATTGCAGTATTGATTGCGTTTTGAAACCCTTTGAAATTGCACTAGTAACAGTGATCAAAGCTTTGATATTGTCTAATATACTGGGGATCTAAAACACTCACCCAAATTTAACAAATCCAAAATTGCAGATGTAGTTAGAATGAGTTTTTTTTAGGAAATAATTTGATTCTGAGTAAATTGTAAATTTCTATGTAACCAAATTGTATGAAAGTAATATGATTTTAATCTAAATTATCTTGAAAATGTTTAATGTAGCAGGATCTTTTGAGACTATATAGACTATACTTATTTTAAAATTTTCAGTTATTTTAAAGGTTATTGAAATAAAATTTTATATAAATATTATATAAAACATTTTCATAAGAGTTATTTTAAATTTAGAAAATTGTTGCCCAGAAATTTTAAGTACTTTCTTCAGAAAAAGGACTACCTCCAGCTATGATAGTTTTTTTTTTTCCCAAAGAGTTGTGCATTTTATTTCTTCTGGACAGATACACATTCTTAGTTAAGTTTTAATTAATTTACATTTTATTTAATATAAAACAAAACTAAAATATCTTAATATTCTAAACAGTTATAATAGTACTGAATTTTAAAAAATATTTTACTTTAATAGCAGAATGTAGGGCAAAAATAATTTCCAAAGTATCAAATAAAACCAATTTGAAAGAATCACCATGGGGACCAGAGTGATGGTATACTGGGTAAAAGCTTTCTCTTGCCTGTAGCAGCTTTGCAGAATAGACTAGATCACCACCTGAAGTGATTCTTCAGTTCATAGTGAGGAATAAGTCCTGATCAGGGTGAGGACCAGGATGGGCCACAAACAAACAAACAAACAAACAAACAGAAACCAACAAAACAAAAACAGCCAGAAAATACCCAACTCACAACTTTTAAAATGAATATTTGTTTACTTTTTAGCTCAGCCTTTATTTATTTTAGGCTTACAAATTTTCATTTTCTTTAACTAAGATTTGAAAAAATTCAGAATCCTGAAAGTTTTAAAAATAAACTTTGATTTGTATTATATTCTTTATGGTATTAAATAATTTACTATTGTTTGCATTAGATTGCGTTACTTTTTTACAAGAATATATTTATGTAGCGAAATAAATATTTTTGTAAGTGATATTGGGTTCCTCACCTTATGTTTTCCTTTCAGTTGTGCCTTTAGTGCTTATAAGGGCATTGAGAATGATTTTTAGTTGGAGTATTTTCTCTTCTGTTAATTCCATTAGTTAGTTTCTTTATCCTCATTTTAATTGGATAAGTGATATCATTTGATAATACTGCCAATTTCCTAATTTTTTTCTTTCCATTTTTCTGTATCTTTTATTTTTGGTGAGGCACACAGAATTACATTGAATATAGTCCTCACTGGATATCAGGCTATAATCCTTGCAAATTCTTCATTTTTTTGGTTGTGGCGGGCAGCAGGGATGGCTTCCATGAAGTGCTCAGGGGATCAGATGTCCCACCCTATTGTGTAGAGCACATAGGTCAGTGTTCTGAACCAGTGGTGATAGGGACCAGTAGGGCTGGAGGAAACAGTACTCAAAGTACTATGTTTTTCTGGGGTTGACTTCAAGGATTCACATATGCCGTGCATGCTCCAAGCCCTATGAACTATCACCCTGAGTCATTTTTGTTCTTGCTAGTTTCTATGTTGTAGTGTTCTTTATGGAAGACTAAATAAAAGTTCCCCACATTTTAAAAAAAATTTTGTTTGTTTTGGGGCCACACCTGGTGATGTTCAGGGGTTACTCCTGGCTATGGACTCAGAAATCGCTCCTGGCTTGGGGGGACAATATGGGATGCCGGAGGGATAGAACCGCAGTCAGTTCTAGGCTAGTTCAAGCAAAGTTGATGCCTTACAACTCCGCACCATCACTCCTCCCCAGCGCTTTAATTTTGATCACTATGAATGTTACGTTACATGTCACATGAGAATTTGCAGCAGTAGTAAAGGATCTTGAGAAAGAAATGATATGTTGTATTATACATGTGGGTCTAATGCATTGTAAGTATTAATGTAAAGGTATAGGTGAATAGGGTCATATGAATTATATAGTAGATTGGGCTTAGTTCTTTCTGTAATTTATAAAAGGATCTAGAATATAATACAGTTCATATGACTTCTTAATATCTAATGAAAAGCACACAGGATTGCACACCTACATTATTATGAGAATACATTGCTGTCAAATCCTATAAGCCAAACAAATAAACAGAGAGTCAGTGCAGTGGGTAAGATGCTTTCCTTGCATGCACCTGATTTCAATTTGATCCACAGTAATTCTTGTTATCCTAAGGACTTACAAAAATGACTTCTGAACACAGAGCCAAGAGCAAATCATGAGCATAATTTATTGTGGCCCAAATTACAGCAATAGAAAACCAAGTATTTTTCTTCTCGATTCATTTCTACTCCTCCATGATAATATATTTAAATATATTATACTAACCATAATTTAAAAGATGATTTACATGAATCTATATCCTAGGAAATGCTAGACTTGACACGTAGTCCAGTGGTAACAATTTCCAGTGGTCAAATAGTATTTCTGTATTGCTCAAAAACCAGTAATAAAAAAACCAAGCATCTTTCTCTCTCGTCATTTTCCCTATTATTTAAGTGTTTATTGCAGTCATAATTTCAAACACGACTTATATGGATTTTTCTTTATTTTTTTAACTTTAATTTTTTTATTGAGTGATTGATAGATTGGTTTCTGGGCCATTCCCAGTGACACTAAGTGTCTACTCCAGGCTCTGCACTCAAGAATCGCCCCTAGCAGACTGCGGGACCATATGTGGATGCTGGGAATCAATTGAATCCCTCCCAGGTTGGCCACATGCAAGGCAAACGCCATACTGCTGTGCTATCACTCTGGCCTCTGGATGTGTTCTTTAAAAGATAAGAGTTACATAGTCTTGTGGTAGCATATTAAAGCTCTCTTTTTTGTCCCTGACTTTGCAAAATAAAGGACTAAAAGTGTTGTTGCTTTTTTATGTGTGCATGAATGTCTAGATTGTATAGGTATAGTTTTATTTATCTTACCTATTGATTAATTTATTAATGTTATCAGACTATCCATTGATTATTGTTTATTTTATTATTTTAGCTCCATATTTTATTTGATATTCTATTACTGTGTTGTGTTTGGGTGTATACATCTACCACATTTCTTCATATTTCTTGCTTTTTTTTTTTGGTTTTTGGGTCACACCCAGCAGTGCTCAGGGGTTACTCCTGGCTCCATGCTCAGAAATTGCTCCTGGCAGGCACGGGGGACCATATGGGGCACCGGGATTCGAACCGATGACCTTTTGCATGAAAGGCAAACACCTTACCTCCATGCTATCTCCCGGGCCCCATATATTTCTTGCTTAAGAAGCATCTAACACTTGCTACCAAACAAAAAAAGTTAAATTCTGTTTGTCTTTGTATGGAAGACATTTGGTGTAAATTTTATGCATGGAGTGGATGACTTTGTAAAATTGAATTCACCAATATCTGTAAAAAGATAATTTTGAATTGGTGTATTTTTTCTCTGCAAGAGGCACACCTCACTAGCAAAAAAAGTTTTAATATAACTGCACATATATTTTAATTGCATATAACAATAAATGTTTATTAGTTATAGGTCATCTCAATGTTCTTGTTGAATTTGTGAAGCAACATGCACACTTTATTCAATACTCTAGTGAATGATGAGTCAGTGTTAGTGGTGGTTATCTGAGAATAATATAGGAAGAAATAAATCTGATTCAAGAAGTATTCTTGTAAAGCTAATTGATTTTGAGAGGTTGGCTAAGGCTTAGTTTTAGCGACATGATATATGTATTAATTTATGGGTCATTAATCTAGGGAGCTGGCCAGCTAAATAGCTACCCTATTAAATAATGGCACTATAAATTCAAGTAATCCCTAACTACCTCACTATTTACATTTAAGTTGGGCTGATCAAAGGATCTTTCAGTTATTTACTGTCACCCTATGTGTGTGGTGTCTGTTATTAAATATGTTCAACAATGTTAGAGAGTTAATATTATTCATATTGAAACTACACTCTTCCTTACAACATCATCTCTACTAGTATCATAATATAATGTATCCCTGATTCAATATCATTTGGTGTATTCTTTATAAATTTAAATTTATTTTCTAAATACATTCATTTAAGTATTTCCTAAATTTACAAAAGAACATATATATACAGTATACCTGGTGCTTTTGTTTCATTATAAATCAATTATATGTTTGTTCAAAGATATGTTCTCAGAGCAGAAAATATTTACTACCAGTCATGACACTAAATTCTTTAATGTTAAAAAACTGAGCTTGGACATTTTACTGTTACATCATGGAATAAATATTCCAATCCTATGTAGGAGTCATTGGATTAGATAAATGACCTTGCCAGGTCTATATATGAGAAAAAGTATGGATTAGTTTATTAATATCATGTATCTCTCCGGTATTCATGTGAATATGCAGAAAAATAATACTAATTGTGCCATATTATTTTACATCTTGTTTTAAAAATTTTAGCAAAGACAAATGTTGGTAAGATAAAGGGCACATTTGGTAGCCACCAAAGAAAACTACGTAAGATAATTTTAAGTACCAATTTCTGAATTGAGAATTCACTTTAGGAGCAGATTATCTCCATTATGAAGGTGAGTGTAGTGTCCATAAATGATAATGCTTCCTCTGTACATATAAAATTATTTTTCAAAGAAAACTCCATCCAGACTTAAGAACCTTTAAATTAATCTTTTGCTAAAGATGTATTCTGTGGTAGCAGATTTTTTTGCTCCGCCATCTATCTCTGCATTATGCTTTCATTGTATGCCAGAAGTAAGAGTTAGATTTCTGGAAAGAAGTCTAAGTGAAATGGATAACTGAGGAACATGATAACATTTATCAATGTGAATTATGGTCAGTGTTTAAAAGGCTATGATTACACATATATGAAACTCATTACTTTATGCATTTTATGTCACTCATTTTGCTAAAATAAACAAGATTTCTTGTCACCCTTTAATTGATAAATTACTCATTCTAGAATAACATGAGCAGATTACACATGTTATGATGTGTGCTATATAATTTGTCAAATATACTAGGATATGGATTATTGTGGGAGTCATAGAAAAAAACTACTATGAGGAATGAGTGCAACCCAAGTCATGATCTTATCAAAATGGTGTTGGCAGTATATAAAGTGAACGTTTTTTATTCAAAATATTTTTATTCAAAAATATCTGAACTGGAGGGGCCGTTGGGGAGGTTGTACAGCAAATAGGGGGATTCCCTTGCATGTGGCCTATGAAACTCATATTTCCTCTTGGCTCGACCAGAGTGGTCCCTGAGTTCAGATCCAGAAATAAGCCTTGAGACTACAGCCCAATATGGTCTCAAAATAAGCAAACAAAACCTTCGTTTAATTTGGAAATATATCTGTATAAGCTTTATTTTTAGAAGGGTTCTTTTTTTTTGGTCTGATTAAGTAAGAGGTGGTCTAAGAGTGTATATATATTTAGTAGGATTGGGGATATGTATTGATCTATATTTATGAAGGAGAATATTGGGCATAAGCAGGTGGTGAACATGTATGGCTGATTCAGAATTTTTGGAAGGTTTGATTTTTGGGTATAGTTAAAAGGAGAAAACATTTGGTGTAAGAGGGATCTGTTATATAGTTGCCAACTCTTCAGTGTATTCCAACCAGAGATCTGGGTTCTGATCAGTCCAAATCATTTTTACAGTTACGTTTTGGCTTATTTAAAGCCAAAACATATAATTTAATTGGCAAAACACATAATTTAATTGGCTTTTATCAGAAACTTGTCACACCCTTCAAACTACAGATCTCAGGTCTGTCCTATTTAGCTCTCTTAATTCCAGGGAATCCATGTAAGACATGGGAGTGACTATGTTGATGCTAAAAAACAAATTGTCTTTAGATAAATGCATGATATTTTCCTTTCCAAAACTGCTAAAATGTTACCTCATTGCTCAATGAAGGCAAAGTTGAAAATACCACTTTTTATTAGGTGGATTACAATTTATCAATTAGACTTTTGAAGCCAATTCTTTTTTCACCTTTATTAAAAATTTTAATAATTTAACATTGGTTGGTTAATATTAATAATTAAATTTAAGCAGTATAGCTTTATATCTGTGTGTATAGGCTTAAATATACACATAATTTCTAATTTCAAGCATCTTTAATATTAGGTAGACCTTCCACTACTTCTGCCTTCTTTTTTCCTTTCCTTCTGATCACATTTTTCAGAGCCTAAGAACTCTCAGTTTTAGGGACAACTCTGAGCTACTCTGGGGGCTCTCGGAGCTACATGTAAAGATTTTGAGGATGGGATGGATGTCTGGGGAGCAAACCAATAGTCCCACAGGTCTCAGAGATATTTTCTAAACTTAAGATTATTTATTAATTTATTCACTATCCTTATTTGTTTTCAACATGATATAAACACCTGGAGTGTGCCTTTCACTTTATAAGATTTTGGGGGGAGGACATTCTTGAGCCACACCCAATGATACTCTGGGATTATTCCTGCCCTTCCGGCTTTGCACTGAGGGATCACTTCTGACAAGGTTCACGGCCTATCATGGGATGCCAGATTTCAAACGAGCTTGACTGCGTGCAATGCAAGCAGTCTATACTCTGCTATTTTTCAGACTCTATTTACTTATTTCTTTTGATTCTATTCATTTTAGATGTTTTAAATACATATTTTGTAGTTAAGAAATCATTTTCTAGAGAATATTTTTATTAAATATATGAGAAGCAGTTTGGTGACAGTAAAAGGCTAGTGTATCTTTTATTGACTAATCTAGACAACCAGATTTATTGAACACCTGTTATGGTATGGGGCTCTTGTCATAAAGGGTGAATCTCAGTATATATTGTCAGTTTCTTTCATTATCTTTCTACTAGTAGTTCTTGTAACTGCCAGGATACATTTGATTCATGCTTTTAATTTAAAAATTAAAATGAAAGGTATGTTAGTACTCAGGAATCACTCTGATCCCAGACGTTCCTCGCTGAAAACTAGGGGAACATGGGGGACCATAGAGATCTAGAACCAAACTCAGAGTGAATTTGTGTAAGAATTGTGCCTTGTGTTTTCACACTTCAATATCTCTATCATTTAAAAACATATATTCAATGTCTCAAGAGATGGTACAGTGGGTAACATGTTTGCCTTTCATGTAGCAAACCTATGTTGGTTTGTTCCAAAGCAGTAAACAGGTTTTCCCTAAAATCTGCCAGCAGTGAACCCTAAATGCAGGTTTAGAAGTACTTCCTGAGCCCCACTGGGTTTGCACAATAACAGAAACACAAAAATAAAATAATGGGGGAAATACTTATCTTTTCTTCCATCTTTCCTCCCTTCCTTCCCTCTTTCCTTGCTTCCTATCTTCCATTTTCTTTCTTTTTCTTCTTTCTTTCTAGCTTTCTTTTTATTTCTTTCCTTTCTTTTTCTTTCTTTTCTTTTCTTTTCTCTTCTTTCACTTCAGGTAACACTCAGAGCTTACTCTTGATTCAGTAATAAGAAATTTCCCATAGCAGTATTCAAGGAACAGAAATTCTGGGTAACAAACTCAGGTTGACTACTTACAAGGCAAAAACTGTACTTAGTACTATAGTTCCTGCCCCAACCGATGAAATTTTTTGAAGAATTCCAGAGTACATCACATTTTTTCACATTTCTGGAATATGTTATGTGACAGGTTTTTGTTATTTCAAAGACTTCAGAATTAGATGTTTTATTTAAAAAATTATAAATGATGTTTCTCTATCTAGAATCCCCCCCCATTTTCTTCTCTGGTTTTCATTTTCTATACTGCATTCAGTCCTTTATTCACTTTTATACATATTTATAAAAGCCTGAAATGTGTAAAATGTTACAGCACTTTCTGGGAAACCATGACATAAGTTATCAATCTTCATCTAGTTGGAAGAAAGATAAGGTAATAGGTCATTTATGTGTAAATTTCAGTGCAAAGGTCTTTGATTTATTGTACCTGTGTCATTTACATTATAAACAGTTTCCAGTCACTTTCAGAAATGGACAAAGATCATATGTACATATTTCACATTTAGATATGTTGTGAAGTTGCCAGGTCAGATTTGTCTTAATCAAATTTATATAAATTGGCTGTGACAAAAGAGAGCCAGCTGTTATTTCTGTATTTTCACCTAAGTTTGAAATTAGAAAGCTGAGATTATATGTCTATTTACATTTAAAATAACATTTCTTATTAAGACATATAACTCAGGTCAAATATAATAAAAAAAATTTTCATTCTGTCTTTAAAGCTATCGACACTAACATTACAGATACTGGAGCAAGAAGATTTTTTTAATACAAGACAAACATAAATATTAATTATTTGTTTTGCACATTATAAAATCTTCCCAGAATGCCTACTATAAAATGCTATAAACAGTTTGAATAATTTTGTATTAAAATAGGTTCATATTTTCCAGTAGTTTACACAATTAGTTTGTTTTTGAAATAAGCCAATCATTTAACTATATTTTACCCATATGCAATTTCTGATTATTTGCTGATGTGATTCCATAATAAAATTAATGATTATTCACATTTTAATGACAAATGCTGGCATAAATGAATTTCTCATTATTTTAATTTATTGGGCACTTTTTAAAGTGCTTTTGTTCTAAATATCTCATTCATAAAAATGCATGCTCTATCAATGACTAGACAATAAGATATTTTAAAAGGAATCTAAATTTTCAAATCTTTTCAGTGAACTTCTACAATTGGTGTTTTGATTTTAAACATTCTTAAGTTCCAAACGAAAAATTTAGCATTCAATTTAGCATTAGTTTATGTGAATGAAGAGAGTTTGAGTTGCAATAATTATAATTAAAACATGGATATTCTATGAAATTTTCTAGAAATTATTATGTCAATGCCACTGGTGAAAATTGAGAAATACATGTAGGTGTATACAGTATTGAGGTTATACTTACTATGCTCAGGGGTACTTCTAGCCACTCCTGGTAGCTTGAGGACCAGGCGGTATACCATATAATATGTATCTCATGACAAAACTGATAAAACAATTACTTTTTACAATTAAAAAGATTAATAGTACCTCTGCATTTTATTATATATATTGTCCATACTACATTAAGTTGTATTTATTTTAAGGGTTAGAGAACCTGACTCTCTCTTTTTTGTATGGAAATCTAGAACTGCCAAATTGAACTGTTGAAAAACAGACTGCAGATTGATTTGGAAAGAAGAATTCTGGGGTCATCACAAACTAGTGAAAGTGCCACAGAGTAGTCTCTCTAGATATAATGTCAGCAATGAGTGATTGAATGTAGAGAAGAGACATGACAGAGAAAGTGATGTTGGGTTACTAGAGAAAGGAAAACATAGGTGTAATTGTGGGAATGAGAGTAAGAACCGTGGTAATAAGAGCCCTTAGGGAAGAATTGCTGTGCAGCCTCCAGTCATTTCAGGTGATGAATTTTCTCTGGATTCCTGCATAAGAGATTTTTTAGGACATCTTTGCAAAAGAAAATGTATATCCTGTTTTCACACTGAATGTGGGAGGGCAAAGAACTCCTTCTGTGTTTGCTGCTTCTTAATTGCCTGCAGCTCAAAATAATCTGGTGTGGCATATTTTGGAGTGACATATGCTGCTTCTCTTCATTTACTTTTGAATGCCATGAAATCACTGTAAAAGAATTTCTTCCAATTTTTATAGATGTTTTTAACTTTAAAAAGTTATGAATCATAGATCTTTATTTTACACTTAAAGCATTACAAAATCTTTTATCTTAATGAATGGGGAAACCAACCCAAAAGGACTGAAGAGTTAAATTCAAAACTAAAACTGGTAGATTCTCTTGGTGTGACCTTGTTGTAAAGAATTATTTTTTTATCTTATCCACACACAACAGCCTGCACAAGGGAGAAAATAAGGAGGCAGATAACTTAATCAGAAAGTTTTCTTTAGCTTACAAATACATAAAAATGAATCAATCCACAAACAACTCTGTTGATCACCCTGGATACCTCCAGCTGTTTTTAGTCCCTCTCCTCTAATTTTTATGGGAGTAGGGATATGGGTTTGAGATTTTAGGACGCATCCAAAGATTTTCAGGGCTGACTCCTGCTCGGCAAATCACAAATCACTCTTGGTGATGTTCAGGGGACCATCCATGGTATTGATGATTGATTCTAGGCTAAACCCATATAAAGCACACTGTATTTTTATCCAGAATGCCCACCTTTCTTTAAAAAAGACTAATTGTTTAATATAATCAATGTATTTAGACTTTTCAGGAAAAATAATTATCTAGGACATGAGTTCTGAAACTTTTTCCACTTTTAACCCTTTTCACCAAAGTGTTTATAATACTGGCCATATAAATTAGGTATAAAACATAATTTATTGATGAGCTGTAAACTAATTTTAAGGCAAAATTGTCATGAACCCTACATTCAGCTACATATAAGATATGAACATATAAGATGACTACATACAAGGTGGCAACCAACAGTTTCAGAAGCTTGGTATCTGAAATATTAAGCTTCCATAGTCCATCTTTTGTGTCTTAATTCAAGCTCCTTTTCTCCAATGTCACGTTTTTCTTTATTATTTACCATTTGGAAGAGCAGCAGTGGAATTGGACTTTTGAAGTTACACATGCAAAAAGCATATCCTTATTTTTAGAAAGAAAACAGGATAATATGCATTGTATCTTTAAATATGTGAATTGAATACTGTGTTCAGGACTGATTTTAGATTTTGAGAATACTATAGCAGGATAGGGATAAGCATGCATTTTAGGGAGAGCAAGAAGAGAGAGAGAGAAAATGACAATATGAATGAAAGATGCAGTATATAATATCTAACCAGACTATAAAGAAGATTCCTGCAGGGGATGGGAAGAGAAATTACTCATGTATAAGAACTAATTTCTATCTGAGTAAATTTGAAGATCTAATTGGTTTTATTAAACAATTTATGAATCAGACAGCATCCGATTTAGCAAGTAAAATGGAGTTCCAAATAGCTGGACGAATGGAAGTATTTTTCTAGGCTGGAAGAGGCAAGATAGGGAGGATGGATTATTGCATGCAAAGCCACATTTCTTCTTAGACAGGATGGACCTACTTGATAGATTATATTTCAGACAGGACTGGTAGTTAGCTACTCAGACTGTGTGGCTTAGGCTATTTTATTCAAAGGTACTGAAATTGCAATTAAATCAGATGATGTAATGTACTTTTTGTTTTCATGATATGAACTTAGTATAAGACATTCATATTTGGGTATGTTGTGTATTTTTGTTTAGTTATTTATGTATTTTTATTTTGGGTCACCCTTTGATTTATTTTGTTCTGCTCATAGTTCAACACTCAGTGTTCCTCAGGCAAAGCTGTGTCTCTGGGTACTGAATGGAGATTTCTGCATGCAAAGCATGTGAAACTACTTCCCTAATTAGTACTCTTGTTGTTGACATGTTTACATTGGGCATAAGGGAGAATCTTGCAAATGCAAAAAGTATACAATTATTATAAAAAGAATACTGCAAATGTCTGCTTCAAGAAATAAAAGAGGACACAGGAAATTGAAGTACATACCTTGGTCATGGGAGGGGATGATTGTCATAATGTTAATGTCAGTACATTCTTTGTATTTTGTTTAGTTTTAATGTAGTTCCTGTAAAAATATCCATGATATTTATTCAAAGAAATAGAATAAACACTTCTGAAATTTATATGTAATGATAAAAACCTTCACAAATAGCTATAGTAATCCTTGGGAAAACAATGGGACACATCACATTATCCAAATAAAACTGTACTTTAAAGCAGTAGTCATTAAAACAGCAGGGTATTTAAATTAAAACAGCATTCAGATCAATTGAATAGACATGGATATTCTGAGACTGACACTCAGTTATGTGATCATTACATTGTTGATAAGGGGGCAAGAAATACAATAGAGCAAGGAAAGCCTCTTCAACAAGTGATGCTGGGAAAATTGATACATTATATGCAAAAAAGTAAACACAGACAATTCCTAAAAATCATGTAAAAAGTTAAATCATAATGAATTAAAGACCTGATCATTGATATTAAAGATATTAGACCTGAATTCATAAAGTACATAGATGAAAATATAAAAAGAACTCTATAATATTGAAGACAAAGGCAATTTCAGGATGAAAACCATTGATAAGCAAGTGGAAGTAAAGATAAAAAATAGAACTACATAAAATAGGGGCCTGGGAGATAGCATGGAGGTAAGGCGTTTGCCTTTCATGCAAAAGGTCATCGATTCGAATCCCAGTGCCCCATATGGTCCCCCGTGCCTGCCAGGAGCAATTTCTGACCATGGAGCCAGGAGTAACCCCGGAGCACTGCCGGGTGTGACCCAAAAACCAAAAAAAGAAAAAAAAAAAAAGAAAACTGAGAAGTTTTTACACCTTGAGAGAAATAATGATAGGATACAAAAACTAACATTGGATTGGGAGAAACTATTCACTCAATACCCATATTATAAGGGTATAATATACAAGGAAATAGAGCTTAAGAAGCATAAAGTAATCTAATAGTATGCAAAAATGGGAGAAGAAATGAACAGTCATTTCCTTATATAAGAAGTAATGATGGCCACGAGACAAATGAAAAAATTTTTCACATAATTAATCATCACAGATTCAAACCCAAATAGCAATGAGATGTCATCATACACCACAGAGATTGGCACACATCACAAACAACCTGAACAACAATCTTGGCACAGACACAGGAAAAAAGGGACTCATATTCACTGCTGGTTGGAATGTTAAGTCGTCCAACATTTTAAAAAACAATATGGATATTTCTTTAAAAGTGTAGGAATTGAGCTTCCACATGAAGTAGCAATACTGCTCCTAAAAATATATCCTAGAAATCCCAAAACACAGTCATAAAAACTCTACAATTCATTCCTATATTTATTGTAGTACTATTCACAACAGTTAGAATCTCTTAAGTGCCCAAGTAAAGATAACTGGATAAAAAAACTTCTGTAATCTACACAATGGACTACTACATAGCATTAAGAAAAATGAATTAGGAGGGTGGGCGGTGGCACTGGAGGTAAGGTGCCTGCCTTGCCTTGTGCTAACCTAGGACGGATCGCGGTTCGATCCCCTGGTTCCCCCTATCGTCCCCTGTGCCTGCCAGGAGCGACTTCTGAGCGCATAGTCAGGAGTAACCCCTGAGCGTCACTGGGTGTGGCCCAAAAACCCAAAAAAAATTAATTAATGAAATTTTCTTATATATAGTTTAATATGTAAAATACTATTATGAGCAAAATGAGTCAAAGATATATATATATATATATATAGATAGATATAGATATAGATATGCTTATATAAATAAAATGATCTCACTCATTTGTGATATCTAACAAAAATAAGTATCCAGAGACAGTAGAGATGAGGGTTTGGATGACCGGTTCATGGAAGGAAGCTTGCCACAAAGAGTGAGGAAGTACAGTTAGGGCAGAAAAGGTAACACTAATACAATGATAGTTGGAATTGATCGCTCTTAATAGGAACAGAGTGCTGAAAGGAGATAAATTAATAGGCATGACACTCATTCATCAACATTATTGCAAACGACAACATCTAAGGGGAAAACAAAAAGGAAGAAAGAAGCAGGTTAAAGAGAGGGTAGAAGGGAAACTGGGGACCTTTATGGTGAGAAATATCACTGTGAAGTATATTGTACATTGTATAACTAAAATTCAATCATGAACAACTTTGAAATTATGAGAAAAAACATTTTTATTGTGAATAACTTTGTTTATTTTATTTATAAAGTTATATTTATTTATTATATATCATATATAATATATTATATAAAATACATATTATTTATCATATAATATCGTATATATAATGTATTATATAATATACTATATAATTATATAATATACTATATTTATTTATAAACTTTATTTTATTGTGAACAACCATGTGTTTAAATAAAATAATTAATTAAAAATAGAACAACAACAAAACATAATGCAATTGTTTCAG
The DNA here is from genome assembly GCA_004027635.1 of Crocidura indochinensis. Lineage (NCBI taxonomy): Eukaryota > Metazoa > Chordata > Mammalia > Eulipotyphla > Soricidae > Crocidura > Crocidura indochinensis. The sequence continues at coordinate 15,107 of PVKC010002298.1, forward strand.
CACATCCTGCTAACAAAATCAGACAGGTCAGAAAAGAAAAAGTTCAATTTGGAAATGTTTAATGGGGAGCATCAATGATCATACAGATCTCAAATTATGCAGAAGGTAGATATAACATTAATCCTTGGGGAGAGGACTTAAGTTCCAAAGAAAGAGGACAAATTTTTAAGATTGAAAAGGAGGCTTGACTTCTAAAATTAAGTAGGATATCTCTAGAGAAGATACATTTATAGAAAAAAATAATGTTGTGGCTTGAATGATTAAGAGCAGATAGGGTGCATGCCTTGTGACATGGCCAACCAGGATTCGATTCCCAACACATCTTATAGTACCCTTACACCTGCCAGAAGAAATCCCTGAGTCAGGGTCAAACTCTGTGCACCACTTGGCATAATCCCAAAACAGAACAAAGTTACATAAAAATAAACCCAAAGGTAGATATTATTGATAATATTGGACCCAGGGATTGAATAATATTCTATAAATGGTTTGGCAGTAACATGTTATTTTTCTATTTGTTTCTTTGTTTATGATGACAAGCAGGCAAAGAGAATAAAACAAAGCTTCTCTCAAGGTTCTAGCATATTGGGGGCAATTAACTCAAAATATCTGCATATTAGAGTAGATCCTTTAAGAAGATCAATTTAGAGAAATTTGAGATGATGTGATTCAGACTGAAAACTACAATCCCCAGAATAGTTCATTTTTCTAAATTTCTAGAGAATTCTTAATTTTTAGAAGGGTATGACTACAGCAGAATGTGAGCTAGAGAATGATTGTGAAGATAAAGACTTATAGAGGCCGTGATTATGATTGTGTGTAGTAATAGGAGACTCTTTTGAAGCAGAGTGCAAATTTTGTATCTTAGTAGAAAGAGAGGAATTACTTTGCTTTGTTTCGTTCTAGGGAATGTTTCAAAGGTACCAGTGTCTACTTCAGGATGATTACTGGCATACTACTCTAAGGGTAATTGGTATACTATAAATTCCTGAAAGCAAACTGAGCTTCTACTTGCAAAACTTGTGCTTACAGTAACTGAGACATCTCCCAGTTCTAAAAGAGATAATTTGAAACAAACCTGTGACATGATCTCAGTTTGCAAGTATCTCCTTGCTTATCAAGTAGAAATTCATTGTGATAAATAAGATCACAGTTTCCTGATTTCAATGGACATTATTTGCTTATCTCCAACTTTGACAATGTGCTCTGATAGGTAAAGTATTCAGTCTTCACAAATTTTGACAGAAACCACACTAGGAACTTTCTGTTTTATCTCATGGTTTTTAGATACAAGGTCACTGACTCATAATTAAAGCACTCAATGGTCAAAAGATTTCTAGAACAATTAAAACATTTCTAAGGTTCTGTTTATAAAAAATATATATCCTCTTATTTGTATTTTCTGGAAGTCATACCAGTTCATTCACAAAGAACAAATATTTTAAGATAGCATATTTTCAAAGTTTTTAAGAATACATTGTCCCAGTCTAACATAAATATAGCACAAATGTGCACTATTTATTATTTGTTTAATAACTTTAAGTTTCTAGCAGATTTATTGATTCTAATTCTTACCAAGACTGCACACTATTATATACTCCTATGCTCAAAAACATATATGTAGTCTAAAATTCCCTTATGAATCCTTAAGGATGCACAGTAGAGTTAATTTTAATTATTATTAAAAATGCACTATTGATTCAAAGGCCTCAGGCACCTGGAATTTCATAAGTTTATAGTCTTATTATGAGGTTCTGGTGACATAATGCAGTAAAAAATCAATAACCCATTTATTATCAATGTGTACTCCTTACAGAATAAGGCATTTTAATGATGGCATTGCTTGTGCAGTAGACAGAGCTGCTTTACAGAGGCATTTATATGTCATTACTAAAGTAAGATTATCTAGCAGGCTGGCTGCCTGTCTTTCAATCTTTAATCCTAAAGTGCTGTGGGTCCCCAGAGTTGTAATCTAATAAGAACATTCAAAAGCTAACTGTGGGGTTCTTAAACTGGGTATGACTTCTCTAATATATAAGCATATACTTTGGTTGTTTTGCCTTTACATTATTGATTTGAGTTCCAATGTTTTCTGAAAAAAATTGTAAAGAACTTTAGAAAACAGATTTACTTTAGCGTTTTCTATTTTTTTTATTATTGTGACCAAAGTGAATTACAAGCTTTCATAGTAATATTTCAGGTACATAGTGACAATGAATCAGGGGCATTCCCACCCCCAGTTCCCAGCATTCATCACATATCTCCTTCCTTTACCCCCCAGAATACTAGAGTAACTGGTCCTCACTTGTACACAGCTTGCTGTGGATTAGATATAGATTCTGTTGTCACTGACTTTGGGTTTGATGTTGAGGTCTGATCATTCTTTATTTCCACTTCATGTGAGTGTCTGGACCTGGTACCACTCATTTTTAACCCTCAATTTATGGTGCTGAACAAGATGATTCAAGCAATGTGGTTCTGTTGGAGATAAAGAAAAAGAAAAAGAAGAAAAAAAGACAAAAAACAAAATTAGGAGGGGTCCTTTTAGGTATAATAAATATCGAATTAGAAGAGGGAGAGGAAAAAAGAAGAAAAAGGTAACAAAAAAAAGAATAACAAAAATAAACCAACAAAGCAATAACAAGAAAAATACAAAAAAACAAAATACACAAAAACAAAACAAAGAACAAACAAACAAAAAATCAAAGCCAGCAACTATGAAAAAGACAAAAACAAAACAAAAACAAAAACAAAAACAGTCAAAAAACCTCAACCAGCAAACTACATATAAAGGTTTGTGCTTCTTCCTTTTTCTTTCTTTCATTCTTTCTTTCTTTCTTTCTTTCTCTCTTTCTTTCTTTCTTTCTTTCTTTCTTTCTTTCTTTCTTTCTTTCTTTCTTTCTTTCTTTCTTTTTTTTTTTTTTTTTTTTTTTTTTTTTTTTTTTTTTTTTTTTTTTTTTTTTTTTTTTTTTTTTTTTTTTTTTTTTTTTTGCAGAGGCATAGTAAGAATTGGAGAAGTTAGAAAGGGGATTAATTCCCCTGGCCTAAGAGATTTCAGGTTTCTCCATCCTTGAAGCAAACTGTCATGAGAACCACTACAGGCTTCATACATGTTTTTTTTTCTCTCTCCCAAGGTCTTTTTATGGTGCCATGTTGTCTTAAATAAATAAGGATAAAGCTGGATGGAGATGGATGGAGATGGAGGCCTCTGTCTGCTCTCCCAGGCCACGTGGCTCCATCCTCCATTAATCGATGGGTCTGGGGGTCCAGGAAAGCGACAGGTAGAAATCTCACTCACAGGCAGATTTCAGGAAGTAATAGCTTTATTCATACCCCATCCACCACATGTGTGGCCTATATCATAACCAATTAAGCATTCAGCTATTCTTAGCTAGCCCTGCATCTTAACTTCTTTCAGCCATCTTTCCTCTTACCTCCATGCTGGCAAAAGGCCAAAGACCAAAGGGCTCTTCTCCTCTGGGTCAGAACCCTTAAGTACCTTTCCCAGACCCCTCCCATGAACTGGGTCGGGTCTGCAGGTAAAGTTACAGGTCATATCCGCCTAAGACTCCTCCCATCAATAGGTGGGTCTCAGGTAGATTAACCTAAATCCAGGGTGGCGTTACATCTGCCCCACCCCTTTTTTTTTAACATAAAGACAAAGGCATAAGTTATGTAGCTTTCGCCTATAGCCTAAAGTGGGTAATATTTCCAATGCAACAATGTAATAAAGTGAAAATCTAACATACCAGTCCTTTTCAAAAACATAACATTTTTGCAAAATATACCATATATCTGTAACTTAAAATTCTTAATGCTTTTTTACCAAGCACTATTCCGGAATTTCCATGTTCCTATACCTATTAAACTATTTGGGGGGAACTTTCTGTCCCTATTAACCTTCCCTACACACAAGTATAAAAGCATAAATGCATAACATACATTTTAAAAAACAGGCTAAGTGCATTAAAATACACACAGTAAAACATTTTACAATTGAAAATATTAACTATGGAAAACAATAAAGCACATTAAATTATAATGAAAATGACTTAAGACAAAGTTAGAAGCAGGCGTTAAGAAATCAGATCTTTAAATGAACTAAGCTGTTATTATTTTCCTATTTTAAAAATTTTTTACACTACTAACTAACTAAAACTTATCGCATTACCAACTATGAGAAAACTATGACTACCCACTTAGTTACTAAACCTAAAACCACAAGTCCAGATGCTGGATTTGTCCCATGCTGATCTCACCACATGATTTTAAGTTGCACAGTTCCAGGTACTGTAGTCAGTCCGCTTGAGCTGTTACACCTTCTTGATTTGGAGAGCGGATCCCAGGCTCACCCGCTTTCTCAGAGCAGAGCCGAGCTGAGCCGATCCGAAAGCATTGCCCGCTTTCCCAGAGCCGAAGACACTTGCCTTGCCATTTTGGGGCTGGATTAGGCGCTTTCTGCTGCTTTTCTGCCTCAGGGCCAGAGTCCTTAGCTGATTGCAGCTGCGTCATTTTGAAAGCAGACTTCACTGCCGCCCCTCTCAGCCACAGCCCCGCAGTGACCCTGGATGTTAAGAGTTCAAACAAAAAGTCCAGTCCGAAATTCTCAAAATCAAAGTCCAAATTCAAGCCAAAGGTTATTTTCAGAAGATCAGTCCGCTTGTAGCAGCTTTTTCTTTCTGAACCTTTTCCAATTAAGGCCCTCCATCAGTTTCTGAGGAGGCCGGGTTTTTTTCGAAAAAGACTTTTGGCAACACAGTTTCAGTTCTGAGCCATGGATGGAGGTGATGCAAGTTTTCCCCTCTTCTGTTTTAATGGCTTGTGGACCCCTGCAAGGGGTCGCGGCCATCTATAAACATGGCTGCACGTGGCCCAGGCTTATAGGCACAGTCCATTTAGAAAGAGCCAAAATCAAACTGAAAAGTAAAAATCTCACCATAATCGCTGTTGTGTTGGATTCAGGTCCCTGTTCGGGCGCCATTTGTTGTATTAAATAAATAAAGATGAAGCTGGATGGAGATGGATGGAGATGGAGGCCTCTGTCTGCTCTCCCAGGCCATGTGGCTCCATCCTCCATTAATCAATGGGTCTGGGGTCCAGGAAAGCGACGGGTAGAAATCTCACTCACAGGCAGGTTTCAGGAAGTAATAGCTTTATTCATACCCCATCCACCACATGTGTGGCCTATATCATAACCAATTAAGCATTCAGCTATTCTTAGCTAGCCCTGCATCTTAACTTCTTTCAGCCATCTTTCCTCTTACCTCCATGCTGGCAAAAGGCCAAAGAACAAAGAGCTCTTCTCCTCTGGGTCAGAGCCCTTAAGTACCTTTCCCAGACCCCTCCCATGAACTGGGTCGGGTCTGCAGGTAAAGTTACAGGTCATATCCGCCTAAGACTCCTCCCATCAATAGGTGGGTCTCAGGTAGATTAACCTAAATCCAGGGTGGGGTTACAGTGCCAGTCATCTTTCCACTTAGTTGTGCATGATAGAATCATCTCTAACTCGATATCTTGCAAAGGCCAAGATTACCAAGTACTGAAAGCTGATGTTGACAGCAAAGACTGGGCAATACTTACCCTGGGTCCAATAAAAAAGACCCGAGACTAGGCTTAGGCCTAGGATCAGTACAAAAATCAAGATCTCCTGGCATCCCATATTATCCCCTGAGCCTGCCAAGGAGCGATTTCTGAGCGTAGAGCCTGGAGTAATCACCTGAGCGCTGCTGTGTGTGACTCAAAAACCAAAACCAAAACCAAACCAAACCAAAACAAAACAAAACCAAGATCTCTGTTCCCAGAAGTCTGACTGTAACAACTGTGACAGAATAGAACTTCTGGAGTCATAGTTTAAAAACTCTATTTCCAGCTTTTGCCCTAGGATCTGTGCAAAAACCGAGACCATCAATTAGAAAAGTCTGATTACAGCAACAGTGATGGAACAGAATTTCTAGAACTCTAAAAAATACTGACTATTCCTAGGCTTTGTCCTATGACCTGTGTAATTACTCTTGCATTTTTTCAAAAAAACATTAAATCATTGTGAATTACAGAATACTCATAGTTGAGTTTTCACATTTTCTATGTTCCAACAAGACAAATTCTCTACGAGTATGTACTGTTCCCTTCTTGCCTTCCAATGCTTCTCTATGGTAGACACTTTCCCACTCCACCATTCTCCACCTTCTCTGACCTATATCCTAAACTATATTCCGGTGCAAACTTCCTGCTGAACACCATTTCTTGTTCTCTTCATGTCTATTATCTGGGGGACTTTATTATTTCCCTACTTCATTTCTTGTAGCGCACATATAAAAGAGGTAATTCTGAGTCTAATTACTATACTTCTTACTAAATTTACTAAGCATGATACTCTCTAGATCCATCTTTGTAGTAACAAATGGCCTAGAAATTTCTATGGCATTTTTTTTCTTATGGTATTCCATTGTATAAGTAATCCACAATATTTTTTTTATCTAGTAATTTGCTTTTGGATATTCGGGGTGTTCTAATTTTTGCTTTTCAAATAGACTGCAATGAATATAGATGTGAGATTGTCTTTTCTGCATTGCATTTTTAGAGTCTTGAGATATAGTCAGATGAGTGGAATTGCTATGCCAGGTGGATGCTCAAATCCTGATTTTTTGAGGAATTGCTATTCAAGTAGTGTGATGTTATATTGTTTTTTTTTTCTATTTGTATTTCCCAAATGATTAGTGACATAAAATATTTTTCATGTCTTTTGGCCATATGTATTTCTTCTTTGAAAAATTTCTGTTCATTCCTTCTCCCACTTTACTTTTAGGACTTTTTCTTTTTTTTCTTGTAATATTTATCAGTGCTTTACATATCAGAGATATTAACATTTTATCAGATGAGGAATGAGAAAATAATTTATCCCAATCTGTGGGCTGATTTTGTATTTGGTCTTTATTTTCTTTGAAGTATATAAGTTTAAGAACATTTAAAAAAAAAACAAGAAACATAAGAGGGTAATGAGAACAAATGCACTAGAGTTTACTGTGAATTAGAGGGTAAATAATCAATAGCCATGATTATAAGAGTTTTTGAAATATAATTTCACACATGATCCAGTTTTAGAAAAATAATGTATGTACTTTACGTGTCAGTCTTTCTGTTACTTGTTTCATATATTGAGATTTTTTATGTCTAATTTTTATTATAATAGCCTGAGTTTTATTACTATAAATTGATGATTATCTATTAAATGTTTTGAAGGAATTTTAATAATTGAAAATTATATTTTTATATCTCTAGGTAATGTGTGGATTTTCTTATTTGTTCACTATTTTAAAGGCTGAACAAAATAAAAATAACAATTAAGCATTTGCATTTGGTAAAATCTAATCTGCAGTATTAGTTTTGGCTCTATTATCTTATACAAGAAATTATAGATCTGCTTTATCTTACTGTTTGTATACCTAGATTTGCTGATTTTAATATTGGTGCATTATTTCCAATATAGATTGAAGAGGATAAGAGAAATAGCACAGGGATTAAGAAAGTTATTTTCGGGGCCGGGCGGTGGCGCTGCAGGTAAGGTGCCTGCCTTACCTCGCTAGCCTTGGACGGACCACGGTTCGATTCCCCCGGTTCCCATATGGTCCCCCAGGCCAGAGGCGACTTCTGAGCTCATAGCCAGGAGTAACCCCTGAGCGTCACTGGGTGTGGCCCAAAAACAAAACAAAACAAAACAAAAAAAAAAAAAAAAGAGTTATTTTCCTTGTATATTGCTGACTCAAGTTTGAGCTTCATTGTGGCACATGCCATCCCCCTGTTCACCTCCAGGAGTTATTCTTGAACATGGATTCAGGAGTAATCTCCAAGCATAACAGTATTTCTAAAGCAAAGCAAGATAAAATAGAACTATCTTTTAAGATACAAGCAATAGGGCTATTTTATTTATTGAAACGGAATCTAAGTAATCTTTTTACTGTACTGAATGCTTATTTTTTCTAGGCATGAAGATCATATTTGTCACATTCAGATTTCTTAAATTGTTTCCAGGAGATCACACTAAGCAGCCATCCGGAGATGTTCTGGAATAATGTTTTGGGTCTATTCCCAGTAGTCATTTTCAGAAACCATGCTTGCTTAGCTCATAATTGAGACACCTTTATGCAAACCTAACAGTTGTGCCATCTTCCTGGGCCCAATATTTCTTTTAAAAGTTTCAAAATGTGATTAAACATGTGTGAATGATGAACTAGCTTTCTGTATCATTCACTGCCAAATGGTGATTATAATACCCCTGGGGTTAGTCAAAGAATTGAAGATGAATACTGAGTTTTAGTAATTACTCCACTGAAATTCAAAGAGAATAATTCTTACACAGGTTCTGGCATAAAAATCACTTGAATATACAAAGAATTATTAAAGCCATATTTCCCATGTATGTGAAAAATAAAAGACCAGTTACTTAATATACTTAACACTGCATTTGCTTAGAACAAACTCTAAGGGTAATTTTTTCATTATTACCATCACTATTTTTTACCAGTGGAATCCTCTTCCTCCATGAAATTCTATGTATCATTCCTCTGTAAAGCAAATATGTCAATCTGTATATAAATAATTTACTTGCTTTTAACTGTTTTCCTGTTTTATTCTATTTTTTATTAATTGAACACCTTTATCCCAATAAAGCTAATGCTGTATATAAAATGACTATAGGATAAAGATATAAAAAGAAAAAAAATGATGGTTGTATTATGATATTTTGTATGACTTGGCTGAATTTTTCTCCTACTTGAACATTAATAGTGTGTCTGATATATTGGCTGCAGTTTTATTCCAGCACAAATGTTCGTGCTTTGTAATATTTTGTACTTAGTATGTGGACATATTTGTTATGTGTTCCCTTTTTTTCTCATGATACCATAAGGAGATGAACGTGTTACTGAAAATACAGGAAAAAAGAAAAGGCTGAGTTCCCCCACCCCATGTGCTTATTTTTACTATTAAACTGTGCAGCTTACTTACCTGAAAAAAGAATTCATATTATATTAGTCTATATTAATAATACTACTGTTTTATTCTGTGTTCTATGATTTTAGATCAAATATTAACTTGGAAGGAATAGAGAATGACATGTTATCAACTTATTGCTCCCTGAATATACTATAGACTCTTTTCTCATTAATTCCGAATTATTTTGCTCAATTTATGTGACAGATACTTCATCATCTTGAATCTTTCAAGATTCAGTTTCAAGACTCATTGCTTTCTTAGGAGCATTTTGGTGTCATTATTCTATTAATGGCTACATAACATTAGGGATACTGCTTATTGTTACCTTGACTTTCCCTCCATATACTTTTATGGCTTTTTCTTTTATATTTTGCTTATTTTTCTGGAAGCAATGCAGAAGTACAAATTTGTTTTTAAGATTACTACAGTGTAAAAAAAAGAAAAAAAAAAGATTACTACAGTGGGGGACTGAAGAGGCTGCTCATTGGTAGGGTGTTTGTCTTGCAAGGAACAGACCCAGGACAGACCTCAGTTCGATTACAGGAGTCCCCTGTGGTCTGCCAACCAGGAGCGATTTCTGAGCTCATAGCCAGGAATAACCCCTGAGCTTCACTGGGTGTGGCCCAAATACAAAACAAACAAACAAAAGATTTCTACAGTGGTAAAACCATTTCTATATTTTTGTATGAAGTCTCTGATGCCTGATGAAAATTTTGTAATGTTCAGTAAATTCAGTAAAGTTACTTTATGAGGTAAAAATAACCAATTTGAATAGTCAATTTAGGTTTATGTTCAAATACAGAGAGGCTAACATTATAGCCCAATACTTCCCTTTTGGGAGGCTGTATTTGGGGCTAAACCTGAAAAATTTAGCTTACTCAGACCTTTGATCAGAAATCATTTTGACAGGAGTTGGGGGACCAATTACAATACCAGTGATCAAACCTGGGTCAGCCACATGTAAGGCCCTTATTCCCCTATATTTTAAGTTGAAATTATAAAATCAATGTTAATTTTATAATATTTAATTTAATAAATTATAAAATATATGACATTGGCTAAAAATAAAGATTCACCATGACTTATATTTTATGCTACAATATGGCGTGTTGTTATATTTTAGATATATCATCTATTGTTATAATAAACCATTGGGTAAAGAGATAATTGGTAAAGTTGTATGCCTTGTTTGAAGTTGACCCCAGTCTAATCCTGTGTACTACGTGGTCCACCTAACATTGTGAATATGTCTTTGGAGTATATTGAATATAAATACTATACTGCCTGATGTAGACAGAGATGCATTCGAACACTACTGCGGTTATCTACTGGTGTGTCTTGTGTAATCCTCAGAACTGAATGCCCAAACACAATTGCATCCTACTTGGCATTGAACCAGCAACCTACTTGACTTACAGTTGCTTTCATGGCCACTTTTTATTTCTGGCTGCAAAAGGAGAGGATGAAACTCCTCAAAGTCTTAAATTACTTCAGCATTAATCCTTGTGCCTAACTGACACATTTGTGGTGGCAGTTTTTTTCATTCTGTCTCTTGAAATTGCTTTGATAATTCGAGTGGTCTTTGGGGAAATGGTAGGTTACTTTAAGAATCTAAGTAATTATAACAGAAACCTGCCTTTGGGATGAGGAAACCCAAAACTATTAAATTTGTTCAATATTCCAAATCCCATTAATGCTATTAAATCTGTTCCTCCTTCCTTCCCTTCTTCCCTCCCTCCCTATCTCCCTCCTCCCTCCCTTCCTAACTTCCTTCTTCTTCTTAACTTCCTTAATTTCCTAACTTTCTTCTTTTCTTCCTCCTAACTTTCTAAAGAGAATAGAATCAGGTGAAAAAGCACCAAAACCAAACAATAAAATGTTGCTTTACATTTGTATCCCCAGATACAGTACCCAGAAGTCTATGTTTTGAGCATCACCCACTGTGACCCCCAAGCATATAACCATGTACAGACCCTGAGTATCTTTAGCTACTGAAAAAATAAATAAGCAAATAAAGAAAAATAAAGAGTTTAATTTATTCCTTCTTAATAGCATAAAGAAGTCTTACTCTCTATGGCTCTTTTCTTCTGGACCCTCTACCATGAAACATAAATAACGTACTTGTTTTCCATTCCAGTGTTGCTTGTTTTTATGAATAGTAAAATACATATTATCTTATGCTAAAGTATAAGTATTTTATATAATTTTAAAATATTTTGCTATTGTAGAGATATCATTCTTATAAGTACTTAAGTTTTGGTATTGAAGTCCCAAATTATTGCAATTCCAGCAACAATAAATTGCCCAAGTTTTCACTAGTACTCTTACTTCATCCCTCCCTTTCCCTTTCCCTTATATCTCTTCGTAGACACAACAGTTTGGTGACCTCATTTTCAGGTTTAATTTTGTTTGGGGTTTTTTTTTTGTTTGTTTGTTTGTTTTTCAGGGTAAGGCTTTGTTTTCTTTGGACATTATCAGTTCTCTTCCTTTTTTTTTTTTTAAATCTACGACAGGAGAATGATTTAAATAGTACTCAAAATTCCTCTTACAAATTTTGCTTACCTAAATACATTCAAAATCGATCTAAGTTGTAGCAAAGACTAGAGCAGGGTTTAGTTGAGTAGTCTTTCATTTTATTTATATGTCATGTTTTCTTTATCCTTTCATCTGCTCATGGTCATTTAATTTGTTTCCAGAGCTTGATATTGAAAAAGCTATAGCAAATTGTTTTCAGGTGCATTATATTCATAATATGGTAATTTGTTGCTTAAAACTTGAAAAAGGTTAATAAATTGTTGAGAAATCAAAACTATCAGAGATAAATATACATGAAAGCTGTTATTTTAATTTTCTCTTAAGTTGATTATGGGCTGTTAGTACATTATTAATAATAATGATGGCTACATAGACTTAAAACTCACATAGTTTTTTTCATCAAAAATAGTAATTCTGGCATCTGAGACTGATTTCTATTAGAATTCAGTACTTCATCCTGAATAACTTTTTTTTCTTAATAGAGTTTTTGATAATAGATAAAAGAGACAATTCTGCTTATCTAAATTATATTTAAATAATTTTGAAAGAATACATTCTATCTCTATGGTTTAAGAAATTTGAGAAATTAGTGACTGTTTTGGAAAATGATAGACCTTCTATATAGTAATATATCTTTTTTTTTCCTTTGGTTTTGGGCCAAACACAATGGCTCTCATCACTTACTTCTGGCTTTGCACTTGATTGAACAAGAACTTTGAAAATAACCATTGGACAACCATCAGCAGAGTCTACACAAATTAACTTATTTTAATTTGATTATTTTTGTAGTACTTGGGATTTGAATTTTGGCATAAGGGGGCTTTCTAAGCAATGCTCCAGGGCCCTGAGTGTCACTTCTGGATATAGTAAGCCAGCCATAACTTAAGGATCAATGTTAGGGCCAAAGTATGATTTATTGCTTAAACAATGTGGTGCTGAATGAACTATACAGGCAACTAATGGGTCTCCGGGCTCTCTAGAGCCATAACAGTAACACTCAGAGAGCTGTGTTCTCCCTAAGTAAGAACCTGAAGCTTTCATATATGTACAAAATTTTATCTAGGGTCTGTACCTGTATATAGCAGATGTTTTCCATTTTCACAGTAAACAAAATTAAACACATAACTGTATCTTAAAGTAGCATTTTATGGGACAAAAAAATCCTGCCATTTTCTTTTACCCAATAGACTATGTCGATTATTAAACTAGAAAATATGTGCATGCTGTATATATACATATATTTCTAATATTTTATGTTTTTGCATACAAATTATTTCAAATTCTTAGTATCTTTGTATACAGATTATATTTTGGCATAGATACAACATTATTTTAATGTACCTGAAAGTTATGTTTTTATGTACACCTTTAATTGTGAAGCATGGTAATGTTTTCTTACATAAAAATGTAATTACAGTTATACTATAAATTAGTTCCATTTTAAATTTATTAACCATATACTTAGAAATATTGTATTTTTTCTTTGGCCATAAATAGTAAATTTCCTTTTCTTAAAGAAAGCTGATCTATTTTCTTAGCAAAAATATGACATTCTTACTCATATAACATGGAACTGCCCTTATTGTATCATTAATCACCATTTCAATTAGGAAACTGAGCTTAACATAATTAATCATTTATTTAACTTCCCATGTTTTATGATAAGGAAATAAATGCCTGAAATAGAAAATGTACCTGTCAAAATCAGATATTTAGTAAAAAATGTAGGGCAATAATCCAAGTATTATAGGAAAAAAATTCAACATACTTTACAATTTTAACTGAACTTTGAATTTTTCTACCCTGTAATTTTCAAGATAAGGTAACTAGAGTTAGGGAAGTTAAATACTTTTAAATTTAGTATACCATTTGGAAATCAACTTAACTAATACTGCTTTCAAAGTCCATTTTAAGGGCCTTTATAAGAAGATTATAGTAATATCCAACACTCCCCTTTGAATAATGCTGATTATGACTACTCAAGATATTTAAGGAAATAGAAACATAAATTAAAAATATTAAAATATTCTCAGTCTTTAGACCAATAGTTTTTACTTATTTTTAAGTGTATTTTTTTTCTGTGGAGTTTGGGACACCCTTGGTGCTAGGTTTTTAAGACCGTCACAATGGCACATGGAGAACCATATATTTTAAGTGATCAAATTGAGATCTGCTACATGCAAAATATATTCTCATCTCACTGAGCTCTCTATCTAGACTTAATACTTATTAAGTCTATAATAACTATATAACTTAATACCTATTAATATCTAGACTACAGATTTATGCTGTTCTGGACTGAATGGTATTGAGTTGTTTACTGAACTTCTAATCTTCTGACTAGGTTATCTATAGCTGTCATGTGTGCATGCCCTATGAGCAATGCAGAGGGCTCTCTTCCCAAAATGTTACAAATTAAAGTTTCTTTATCATTTAAAGATCTAACTTAGAACTTACATTTTTAAGTTGATACTGAGAAAAAATTTGTTGTTTTGTTTTGGAGCCACACCCAGTGACACTTAGGGGTTACTCTTGTCTGTGCGCTCAGAAATCACTCCCTGCAGGCTCAGGGGACGATATGGAATGCCAGGGATATAACCTTACGGCTGTGCTATCATTTTGGCCCCAGATACTAAGAAAATAATAAATCAATGATTTTACACTTACGTAAAATTAGAATTTTACAACCAATAATTTCTCTATAATCTAGGGTTCATATCTACAAACTCAGGGTCCAAATGGATTGCTGGGGACCAAACTCATGTCAGTTATGAGTATTACCCCTGGTACTACTGATCTCGCCATCAAATATTGTTTTAATTGATTTAATCATTATTTATATATTTTCAAGAATTTACATGTTCTTCACATTTAAGGACATTTAAGACAAAATAAAAATTAAAATTGGAATATCCCTCCCTACTGGCATCAGTAACTTTGATATAACCATTAATTTTGACATACTACTGTATCTTCTTTCCATATTCTGAACTAATATCCATCCACAATTTTTAATAATTGCACACTTTTTATTTAATGACATTGTGATTTCCTTCGATAGTGTCTATCATTATAGTTCTTTTCTTTCAACCATTATTTCTCTCTAAATTCTTTCTATCAAGTTTATCTTGCTTATTTTTAGAAGATCACTTTCCCTAATGTGTGGTTATCACATAAACGAGGTTACACTAAAATATATATTTACTTATTTCTGCAAGACCTTCCTAGCCTACAAGTTTTTGTTCTGTAGATACCATTTCTACAGATAACTCTTTTAGTTAGGAATATCAGAGGAGCTTACTACATAATTTATACTCCTCCTATATTGCTACTAGTGAGTCTCCACTGAGACAGTCCTTACTTGTGTCAATATTGTGACTGGTCCTATATCCTGGTTTTATGATCAAGGGATAAATCAACAAGAAGTAAAGAACTTTGAGAAAAGTACAACTATTATTGAGAAAAAATATTTCTTATGCATAGTTTCAGACAACCATACAGCATATCTTAAGTCATCTATGTTAGTGTCTGTTTTTGTAAACATGGATCTCTGTGTTTATTATAACACAAGGGTGAAGTCTATACTGTTTAATAGCATCATTTATTATTAGCTAATTAAACATAGAGCAGTAATTAGGCATGGGAAAGAAGGTCCATTTAAAAGTCATTTTACCTTGATTACTTCGGACTTATTGACAGAGGGACATTTATGAGGTGTGGGGGGTAGTGAAGGAGAACAGACTGATTCCATATTTTATTGTTTACTCATACTATTGTGCATTAAAATGTGTTTATTCAAAAGGCATATATGTTGAAATAGATGCTTTAGCCATCGATAGCCTAATGCCAGACACATTGTTCTTACAAAAGCTTAATATCAATAACTTAAAGTCTATTAGATTTTACCACAATTCTTTGTGCTAATGGATAATATATGATTTTATGCTTGGTTTCCCATTTTTTCCCAATTAAAATGTAAGGCAGAAAAAAGTAGAAATTTTCAATAGTTGATTGCTGTGCTCTAGACATTTGAATTGTGTCTGGGAACTCTAGTTTTTGACTGAAGTCAAAATACAAACTAGTTCCTTGCTGTTTTATCATAGTTTAACATATATTTTCACAGGTTACTTTTATTACCTTAGTTTATACTTATTGAAAAACTATTTTTCTTGTCATTTTTGGATAAATCCATAAATTCCAACCTCAGTCTTAATTTAATATAAGTATATTAAAGAAATAGGTGAGCTTAGAATTGTTATTGAGGATTTTATAGTTCAGGCTTGTGAAAAAATATTTTTCAAAGTGGTACTGGAAATAACTTTACTTATTATATCATCTCTTGTGTAGACAGTAAAATTTACAGATATATTTCGAATTTTTTCAGTATAAAAATCAAAGATGATTTCGGGCCCAAGCGATGGCGCAAGTGGTAAGGCCTTACCCACTCTATCCTAGGACGGCCTGTGGTTCCAACCACTGGTGTCCCATATGGTCTCCCTAGTCAGGAATAATTTCTGAGCATATAGCCAGAAGTAACCTCTAAGCATCAGTAGATGTTGCCCAAAATCCGAACAAACAAACAAACAAACAAAAAACAAACTGCAAAGATGATTTCTAATAATATGGAAATTAATTGATAAAACATGTATAAATATCATGTCAATAGATGATACAAGCCAGAGGAGTCGGGAGTTTCCAGACTACATAGAAGCAGGTCCATATTTTCCTGATTATTTTTGTGTGTTTAGAATATTTGAATAACTGACCTAATGTATACATTATTTCTGCTACTAGAAATAATTTAATATATATTTCTTATATTTACTTAAAATGCTGACTGGCTAGTGTATTAAAGGTTACAGAGCATTTAACTCTTTCTGTGTGCTTGAAAAATGGATAAATTCATATGAAAAAGAGTCAAATTATTACCCTTATTTAATTCAGAAAAAAAACAACTACTTTTAGTTTTTATTCATAAAGTTTTGGAAAGTTCTTTATGAATAAAGAGCTTTTGGATAGGAAACATAGCATTCATATTCATTACATTCATATTCATATCTCAGAGAATAAAGCTTATTTCTTGGCACAAGTAAAACTCAACAGCTGTTTATTGAATGTATGGTTGAGAAGATAGATAAATAAATTGTATTAATTTACAAATAATAAGAGGTTCATATCAGATAATTTTCCCAAATGAAATGTTAGTGTTTATGAAGATTTTAATAATATTTGTTAGAGAATTAAAACATTCTTTTGGCTTCTTTCAAATTATTTTCTTTGGCAAAACTTTTTTTAATAAATTGACTATGAGAATAAACAAGCCAATAAATTACACAAAACATTATAAGCATGCTATTAAAAGTACAAATATTATCATTGTGGGATTTTTTTCCTTAAAAAATGATGTGCCTAGTCACAAATTCTTAAGAATTTTAATACTTAGTAAATACTTTATTTGCAGTTATTACATGTCACATTTTCTTCAGTATCCACAAGCTATTCAGCATCTCATGATGGCTGATTTATTCTATGATACACTGTAGTTAATTTTAGCAGTTAATCTTGAAATTAGTAGTTAATCTTGAAAGCTTGCAAGCTTTACATTCTGGGTGGGGAGTTTCAAGTTTTCTCATTCTTTTGCAAATAAAACCTTTCAATTTCGTTACTATTTGTTATAATTTTAGTTTATTGTTTAATGTAATTTTACTGAAATAGATGGATACAGATGTTATGTTTTACAAATAATCAGTAGTTAGGTATTTTGTATAAATAATAATAACATATAAAATTATACAATTTTTCAATAAGCAACATTTATCTTAGCTGTGAATCCCTTGAGACAAAATATGCTATTTTTTTCTTTAAAACTTTTAGGTGCTGGCCACTGGAGAGATAATGCAACAGGTAGGGTGCTTGTCTTGTATGCAGACAACCTGGGTCCAGTCCCGGGTATCCCTTATGGTCACTTGTGAAAACCAGCAATGATTTCTGAATGCAGAGCAAAAGTAACCCTTGAGCACCACAAGGTGTGGTCCAAAACCAAAGAAAACCAAAATGAACCAACCAAACAAACAAAAATCCTCGCAAATGATTCAGTGTTGACAAATAAACATTTAATATATGAGCAATGTGTCAGAAATTAAAGCACCTATTTTTTATACCTAGGTCTTCCAATTTTAGGAAAATTCATTGTATATTTATTTCAAAAAAGGTGCTATGCATGTAGTATTATTAAAATTATATTTCACAAGGCCACAGTGATAGCACAGTGGAAGGAGTTTGTCTTGCACACTGCCAACACAGATGGACTGTGACTCGAATCCTGGCATCCCATATGGTTCCCTGAGCCTGCCAGGAGAGACTTCTGAGCACAGAGTCAGGAGTAACCCCTGAGTGCTTCCGGGTGTGACCTAACATTCCTCCCAAAATAAAATATATATATTTTACTAGCATACTTGCTTCTATCTAATTACGTTTTTTGATAAAATGAGAGATGAATTTATGAATGCTTTGTAGCTACAATTCCTATGTATATATGACTTGAAATACTCCTACAGTGAAAAAAGAGCATTAATAAATTATCTCAATAAGGCATGTGCATTCTTAATTCAAAAATATGTATTAGTGTATCACCATACCACCTTTTAAATTAGAATTACAGTATAATTTTAAAAAATAAAATTTGCCAAAATACCTTTAGAATTTATTTCATAATTTCAGTGAACAAGGGTCAAAGTGATCGTTTAAGTGGGTAAGATGATGCATTCATTGTACCAGAATTGAATGAATCTACATTTGGCACTACATTTTTTTTCCCCTGAGTAACACCCAGAGTTATCCCTGAGTGCAGAGCCAGAAGCAAGCCTTTAGTACCACTGTGTTTCAGAATAAGAAAAGAAAAACAAATTATTCAAAGGTAAAGTGTTTATTGGTAAATTTTTAATATTTTAATATTTTAATTCTAAATGAAATATTTACCATTTGCTTCTCTAAAGTTAAGAACAAAATATTATTGAAAGAATAAGTAAATATTTAAATAAATGTAAATATTAAATCTTGGAATTTCTAGAGGATATACAAGTGATAAATTAATATAATAATAGATAGCATATAATAAAATTCAATTCAATTGATCCATCATTCAGAACTTATTCATTTAAAATCTATACGTTTTTGTTGAACATTTTATATACTTCAATGATTTTCATTATTAAAACTATTTTCATTGTACCTCGTAATCTATAGATTATAATTTAGAGACAGCAAAATATTCTAAATATATTTTCTCATTGAAATTTATTTTTGTTTTGGTTTGGGGCCACATGCAGTGATGTTCAAGGCTTTCTCTTGACTATGAGTTTGGGAGTTATTCCTGGAGGGGTTGGAAGACATTTTGAAGTTTTGGGATTCCAACCTGATTTGGTCACATGCAAGGCAAGCACCCTATTTACTGTACTATCTCTCAGCCCCTATTCACAGAATTTATTTTTTAAATAGAGAATTGGCAAAATCATACTGTGATGCTGCTCTATACTATCAAACATCATTTATCAATAAAAATAAGAGCTCTTAATGTCATTTATTTAGGGTTTCAAGTAACATGCTTCCTCATGTATATTAATTCAATTTTATTTCTCATAATTGTCTGAATATTTTTAGAAATGCCATTGTTCTCTTTTATGAAGTTTTCTTGTCTTCCAACAGGGTGATGTGTTTTGATCGAAGTGAAAAAGGAGATGCTGTTTATCCCTTAATTTATCTTTTGTTTGTTTGTTTGAATAACAGAGCCATTTTTGAATATGATGAAACACTCTGCCTTATCTTTCAATAAATTATTGATTCAAGAATGTCTGTAGTAATGTATTTTAAGCTACCTTTACAAAGAGCTTGAGCAAACTTAATGAGATAATACATTTTGAAAAGAGTAATTGCTTGTATTTTAAACAATAAAATATAAACATAGTAAAATGTCTTAGTAATTTTTCAAATATTCCTGTATAAATTAACAGCAAAACTCCTAAATTTTGGAGTGTACAAGTCTCAAACATATTATTCAGGTTGAATAATGCTGAGTGTTAATTTTTCTGGTATTGTCATATTTTGTTTGAATTATCTTTAATAATTGCCACAATAGTTTGGACTTAATTATTTCATTTTTATTTTTATCCCTATCCTGTCTATATTATTAACTTCCTAAGGTCTTTAATCAATATTTTCTTGAATATGAATGCCTATAAACTACATTAGTCAGACACTTAGCTAATATTCTATTTCATTGTTGAATGAATAAATGGAGCTAATTATTCACGTGAATCGTTAATATTAATCATTCAGGCATGTCAGATTACGTATTTCATAGTCTTTACTTTGCAAATTATTTTTGTGTCAGTTTATTATTACATTTTTGATGATTTGATGGCACAGGATAAATACTTAGAATTTTGATATATATTCTAAGGTAACTTGCTGTGGGAACCTGAAAATATATTTTACATATACTTTCTACTAATTTATTTGTAGATAAAATGCTGGGTTTTTTTTTTTTACTGCCATAATATATTAGTGGTTGAAGGAAACACAATGCTGTGCATGTCCTGTACCATCTTATAGCAGTTTTCTATGTAACAAATAATACTTGGAATAGCCTTTATCATGTACCTGTGGGGTTCCAGAGTAGAAGGGCGTGACCACACAACTGAAATAAAAGTTTTTAGCACTTTAATCCGTTTGCCAAGATGATTCCCCAGCCTGTCCAGCCAGGGGCCATTCCCTGAAGAAGATGAGCCCTGCCCAAGGTTATGATGAGGATTATATAGGGAAGGGATATAGGGAGGTTCCAACTTTCTGATGAACCTTAAAATAATTGGCTATTGTCTAGGGGTATCTTCCTACTATTCCCTTGTCCGTCCCTGATAGGCTACCTGGTACAGCCAGGTAGACTAAGGCGGGGTCTATGGAAACACTCACAACATGTGGTCCTTACAAAATGGCGTTTCTAATTTTTTAGAAAGATTTTTATAAAAACTCAAGATAATCATATGATTGTCTTGTGCTATTAAGAAATGGATGCATGGAATATTTCATTTATATATCATATTCTAGAATGATGCATTTCATTAAAGCAATGGTGATCATTGAAACTAATATTGATATCACTTTTGTCTTCTCCTGATTTATGTGTTTCTTGGGAGAAGTTCTCTTTTTCTTTGTGTAACATACAGAAGGATTCATTGTATCTTGTCTCTAACCTGGAGTATTATTGATGGTTCACCAAGATTGTTTTATTGAAATTTAAAAGAATAGAATACATTTAAAGGGATTAGGCATGACTTTCAATAAGTATCTTGTAATTATCATCATATAATCCAGCATAGTTAATTGCAATATACCCCTCACTCATTACTCTTTCTCATTAATTTCCAGGCTCTCGTTTTATATTTTACTCTGTTAGAAGGATCTGTTGAATGATGCTTGTAAAGTTTAATTTTATTAGGAGTAAGAGTTTGTTAGTACATGCTCAAATTCTACTCTTCTATGTTACTTGTGCCAGTAATTTTAATTTTATGCTACAAATTATTAGACCAGTGTCAGTTCATGAAAACATTTCTGTTTGTCCATGATTATATTCTTGTCATTTAACAATGCATTACTTTACAACAGTCAGTGTATAGACAGACTCTTGTCTGTACATGTAAAAAGGTTGAAAACTGCTGACAGGAACATGTATAGGTCTCTCATTTACCCTGATCCTCTTAGACGTATAGTACTTTATTTTTGTCAAACTTAATTTTGATTTATGTCATATAAATATCGGTTAAATTTAATCTATACAACAGTTGATTTGACACATATGTATTGCAAAACTAATTACCACCATAAGTCTAGTTAGCAATAACATTTCACATAATTATCTTTTTCTTTCCATTTCTGGAGCTGGAGGCATAGTACAGTATGTGTGTGAGTTTGTATGTGTGTGTGTTGTGGGCATGTGTGTGTGTGTGCGTGTGTGTGTGTGTTTGGGCCACATACCCAGAAATGCTTAGAGCTTACTCCTGGCTATTGACTTAGGAAGAACTCCTGGTGATGCTTATGGGACAGTATAGGATACTGGGAATGTTACCTGAGTTCAGAAACCAACAACCAAGCAGCAATGGGACTTAATTCTGATTTCAAAAGGTTTGAGAAGCATGAGCAACAGAGGACAAAACAAAAAAGTTCAGGGGGAAAGGAAGGCCATACCCTGAAAGCACAAATATCACTCCGGAGATGTTTAGGGGAACATATAGGGTGCCCAAGTCATGAACATGGATCTACTGCATACATAGCAAGCACCCTACCTTCTGCACTATCTCTTCAGCACATTTGTCCTATTTCGATTCTAAAGAGAAAGGGAAGCACCCTCTATCACTTTTTAGAATATGTTCTTTTCAAATGATAATGTTCCACTAAACAACTCTCCTAGACAGCATTGTAATCAAGTATTAAGAACCTCCTTGTCAATTTAGGTGGCACATAAAATCAATCTTAATATAATTTTTCCATTATTTTAATATAACTATCTACGAATGAACTTCTACACTTCTTTTGGAATTGATTTTTCTATAGGAACACTTTTAGTCTGGCTCAGGTAATTTCCTCTTGGACAATGGAAATCTAAATTACTTGCATTATTCCAGTTCATAATTCTCTGTAGTTACATTTAAATGATCAGTGTAAATTTGGAATTAAGGGGGCATCAATTATATTTTCTCTTAGTTCTATCATTAATTTTACTGGATACCTTTTTTTGTTGAAATATGTTTTTACTCTGAAAACTATTTTGAATAACTAGTTTAAAGTAATTGTCATTTAATAAATGTTTAGGATCAATGCATTATGTGAATTTGAGCACAGTTTGGTATTTTGTCCCTCAGGAAAATAATGTAGACTCTGAAGGAATGTGATTTTATTAAATATCAAAAAAGTTTAAATGTTGAAAGTCGTTTTGAATTCATTTATTTAAATATTTCTTGTCTTTTAGGCAGTCTGTGTGCACAATTTCACTTTAAGGCCACATTTTTATATTTGTGTCTTCCAAAATTGTGATTATTGTTTCTCTAACACTGTGCCTCCATCGTCAAAAGGATAACCAATGTATTATTTATGTTGTTCTATTCATTGCAACTTTCACCCTGTAATTTCAGACATGTGTTTCCGGCTTTGCTTTTTGACAGTAAAATATAATTTTATTTGACATTTCCTTAATGTTCTAATATTGTCATCAGTTATACTTAATTAAATACTAAGTCATCATTTATATCAGAAGCATTATTTGTCGAGAGAGTGCTTTTGAAATTGTCATCTTAGGAGAGTATTGGCAGCTGATGTATTTTTTATTTAAGAGGAGTAGGGGCCAAAACAACCATTCAATGTCTTTTTCTGGCCACATGCAAGGAAAGTGCCTTAAGCCCTGCACTCTCTTTCTGGCCCAGCAGATGTATTTTCAGAGAAAGTAGATGACAGGTTCTATTTCACTAGGTTCCCAATGTTATTTTTGCTGCCAAATAGTTTAAACTAGATTTTTCAGAGCAGCTTTTAAAACTTGCATTCACATCCGTGTTGGCATATGTGTAGTGGAACAGAGAACACACACATATTTAACAAAATTATGTCATGGGTTCTGCTGAATTCTAAAATTGGATATACTTCCTCTTTGGCAGAAATTTAGTAATGAAGTAATTTTAAAAGACTGCCAATAAGTAGAATTCAGCCTACTTACATATATCTAAGTGTCCCTATCTATAATTAAGAAGTGTTTTCAAAGCACTAGATGGGAAAATAATGTAACGTCTGTATCATAAGAAACTGTATTTGATACATTTTTATTTCTGGAGTTTTAATAGATCATCTCAACTTTTTATTTGTTATTATTGTTGTGCTCCAGAAAAGGAATGTTTTTAATTATTATCTTTGAACACTATACTTACAACACATAAATATATATAATCAATATAATTTGTTGACAATTTTAACCAAAATAGTGATAAAATTTGGGACCAGAGTAGTGACACAAGCAGTAAGGCATTTGCCTTGCAAGGGCTAACCTAGGACGGAACCCCTGCTGACACATATGAACCCAGAAGCCAGGAGCGATTTCTGAGTGCATAGCCAGGAACAACCCTTGAGTGTCACCACGTGAGACCCATAACCAACAAAAAAATAAATAAATAAAAAATAATGATAAAATTAGAATATATGTGTAGCATTTTTCTTTCATTGGTGTGGCAATTCAATATGTATCCAAAAGTTTAAATGTTCACTTTTAATATCTTATTTAGTTGTTTTTGTTTTTCCTATTGAGATACTGAGGTATCACATTCATAAAGCTATCAAGGGTGTGTCTAAGTCATATCCAGTGATGTGGCATGGTGCTGAGAATCTATCCTAGGGACTCATATATGGAAACTATACATTTTATCCTAACCACATGTGATGCCCTGATCTCTATCTTTTATAAAGTCTATAAAGTTTTATTTTATTTATATAAAGTTTCATTTATATACTATATGTATAGTATATAAATATCTAAATACATAGATGGATAGTTAGATGATAGATAAAGATAAATCCTATAGGCTTTACTGCGAACTGCATTCATAATGTCTGACATGCTTACCTGACTTAAAAACTAAACATCATCTTCCACATTTTCTCTGGGTTAGAGTTATTAGAGCAACTTAACTTGTTGCTTTTGCTTCACTTAGGGTTACATTTACTCAAGGAAGTGTTCTGTTAGCTGTGTGATCAGTCTATAAGTTGTTCATTAGCTAGTCTTGTAAATCCATGCTGTCAGCAGCAGAACAATTTATTTTCTGAATCTCTAAACCTCGATTGTTTTAGTATTATCAAGGTATGGTGGCCAGAGGAGTTCTAAGTGCAATATGCATGCCTTAACAGCATGATAGTACAAGTGTGATCTTTGCTGCTATCCCTGTCTGCTTAATCTTATTCTTCATGATCAGCTAACTGTTCAGGTCCTATAATGCTGCAACTGTATGTGCAGTTCCCAATAAAAACACTGCCAATCGTGCAGAACATGACTGTAGGACAACCAAAATGATCGCCCTTGAGCACAGTATGCAAAAGTAAGTGTGAGTACTAAGGCATTTGACAAGCTCTAAAAACTTGAATGTTCAGTGTGACTACTGGAGAGCATATATGAAGGGCACCAATAAATACCTATGCAGTACTTGGCAAAAAAAAAAACATTGCAAAAAGAAAAACAACAAAGGGAGGGGGAGGCAGAAATTTCTGTAAAATATTATAGCTACTCGAAATATATGTGATTTGAAGAAAAGTCTAAAGCTCCAGTGCTTTGGTAGTGAACTGCTTTGGGATCACACAAGGACATGTCTACATCACAGTGCATCACTAAGTAAAGGAGAAAAGGAATATAGAGGGACACTTATCAAAGAAACATGAACATATTTGAAAATAATACATAGAATTATTTAATAAAATTTATACTTGTCCTTAGGTTGTATTATTTAGTGAGATGATTTGAAATACGGTAGAATTTTCAAATTATTTAAGATGAGTCTTTAAATAATAAATTGTATATAACTTTCTTCTAGATTTTGCTGATGGCAGTATCTTGTTGTCATTTGTATCAGAAGCCTTGCCACTACCCTTGTCTCCTTCTTTTAGCCCTTTTACTTGTCATATTCAACAAACAGCAAATCATGGAAAATGTTTTCCTTAGAGATACTTCAAATCTGTTTTCTATTATTACCTTTTTAAAACAACAAGCTTGTCTTTTTTTCTTCAAAGTAACTGATTTTCTTTACTCATGCTTAAAGTTACTCTAGATTTTTCTTTTAATTGGATGGTATTTGGAGTAAACAACATTAAAATGAGAACATAAAATCTAAGTACAAGTATGAGGTTTTACTTTTCTTTTTAAATCACAATGAATATATGGAGGCAAGATTTCTTTCTCTGGCCTCTGAAGATTGGGGCCAGAAGGAAGATTTTATTTTCTGAAATACAGAGACTCTATAATAGTCTACTTTTTTTTTTCCAGTAAAACATATCAAGCAGGGTTTCTCAGCTTTTTACCAAGCATATACTCACTTTTGATCTTGTGTCTCTTCTCTTCTGGTTTTTCAACCTAGAATCATTCCTCTTTAAATGATTTTTTACCATTTGCTCACTTTAGATTATCCTGGCTAAGGGAGCTCAGAAGAGCACATATGAAGCCTGATGAAGGAACACAGGTTTAAATAAATTAATAAGAATACATTATGAACAGGTCATTGAAGGCATGAAGCAGGGAGCTATGGATAATTCATTCATCTGTCAGGAAACTATTTTGTTCCCTTTTTAAATAAATCACAGTCTATTCTATTTAATCAATCTTTTCTTTCAATACATTTAGCTTTCTTTTATATATTATATTTCACTAATGACTGCTTATTTTTGTTTGTTTTTGTGTGGGGAACATTCCTCACTGTGTTCAGGACAGATTCCTGGTTCTGTTCTCAGGAATCATTCCAGGTTTGCTCAAGTCCAATGGGATGCCAGAGCTCGATCCTGGATATATCACATGTAAAGAAAACACCGTATCTGCTGTACTGTCATCCCAACCCCCACTGGCTGCTTTTAATTAAGAGACAGCACTGTAACTAAATAACAATTTCAGTGGCCACTGACTCTCCAATTCATGCATTTGTTTAAGGACTTCTGTAAAGATATCCACTGACTCTATTTGGGAAGCATGGGGTACCAGAGATCAAAATTCTACCTCCTGGGCCCGGAGAGATAGCTCAGTGGCATTTGCCTTGCAAGCAGCCGATACAGGACCTAAGGTGGTTGGTTCGAATCCCGGTGTCCCATATGGTCCCCTCTCCCCCGTGCCTGCCAGGAGCTATTTCTGAGCAGATAGCCAGGAGTAGCCCCTGAGCACAGCCGGGTGTGACCCCCCAAAAAACTATCCTCAGCCTTTAAGCTATCTCTCTATTGTTGTTCTTTACATTTTAAATTCATTAATCCTTGAAGGTTAATATTTTGAACATTGTCTTAACTACTTGAAATTGTTTAAAAATGAGTAAATTATATCAGTTTTTCCAGCTGACGACTTTTCCCGTTAAATATTGTCTGTATTTCTTTCTTATTAATATATTCTTCATTTCAAAGTTCTTCATCTCAAGTACATTCATTTCTTGAGAGCATCCCACCAAACCCATAGAATTTTCTTTGTTAGTCTCTAATATTTGACATTGGAACCCATGAGAAATCGCTAATTCATATTTTTTATTGAACCTTAGACTAGTAGTTATGATATAGTTTTCCTCGAGTTCAAGAACTACAAAGATTTTAAATTTAGCATTATCTTCCAGCATTATTGGTAATAATAGACAAAAAAATGTAATCAAACCAAAAACACACATAATAAGTGACACTCTGCTCTTTATTAAAACATATTGACTTATACATTTGCCAAAATGTTTTTTCACAGCCATTTCATAATAATCAATGTATTTTTATCCTAATGTTACATACATTCAACTATTCATTGTCTATTTGCATTTAATTTTCAACATTTCCTCTGATTAATGTTTTCCTTTTAAATGTACAGTTATCCATTGTTAACTAAATAACTGAACAATTTAAAAAGAGAAAACACCAATTTTTGCTAAGTATATATTTGACGTAAGTGGCTGATTAAAATACTTAGCAGGGTAATTAAAAGTAATTTGTATAGTTAACTAAAGATGTTACAACTCTTACAATTTTGTTTCTTTACACAAAAAATTCATCATATTGGAGTGCAATATGTCACTGTGTTTTACACATACAAGCGTGATTACATGTTAAATGAAAGAAAGCATCCATAAAAGAAATGATTTTCAATTTAAAATATGTTCATGTCTTTAATTTTTAATTATTCTTATGAAAATAAAAAAAGATGTATGCAAAATGTAGGCCTCGTCAACTAAATTGAGCAACGCTCTGGTGTGTGGTTCAAAATCTTATTTTTGACCATTCACATTCAGGTTAAAATATGTCTATTTACACATATTTTGACAAATTGACTAATGAGTTTGATCAACCAAATTGCTCTCTTCATCAAAAAATGCTTTGAATCAAATTAGCTTATTAGGTTTTTTGTTGTTATTACATTTATCCCTTTTTTTCTTTTATTCTTCTTTTCTTTTTTTCTTCTTAATTTTTTAAAAAGTAAATTTAAAATTTTTAATCTTAAATGTTCTTAAAATAACACTTGAATTTAACTTGTTAAGTCAACAAAAGATACTTAGATAATTCACTATTAGGATGTAGATCAGATGTGAGTTTTTTAATTGTTTATACCTAAGTTAGGAAACATTTTTTTATTTTGAAAATTTAGTTACCCTGTGATGCATTATGAGAAATTCAAATTTCAATGGCATTATGAAGTTGAGAAACAAATCATCTATTATTTCATTTCATTGACTAAAATAATATAACTCAACTTATAGATTAATTAAAACATTTTATTCTTAATTATTATATAATTTCAATATCAAAATTTTACAAAGAATATTATTTTTTGTGAATAAGTTTGATATGAATTATTTTATATACAGCTATCTGATTTCTGAATAATAATGATTTTTTACTTTATAAATGATGAAATTGCACACTTCTGAAATTCATTATTGTGAGAATACTTTTTTAATTGACTTAGCCATGATCACACATAAAAAGTGCTATATCCAATCCTTAATTAAATTAAATTTCTGTGATATTTCTATGATATTCTGTGGCTGTACTAGATTACTCTCTCTCTCTCTCTCTCTCTCTGTATGTAAATATGTAAGAAAGAGAAGTCAGAAAGATGAATGAACTAGAATGAGTTTAGTGTTCAATGCAGTATAAGAACATTTACATGGTCGGCCCAGAAAATATGCATGGAATATATAGTACATTTAAAATAGTCTATATATGCATGAGAAATAATGTTTTTAACAATTTTGCTAAAATAACTATAATTTCAGAAACGAAGTTGTTATTTTCTGTTCATTTTAAGTAAAAATGTAAAGTAAATTGAAGTAATTTTTTTCTCTTTTTTTCATTGTAATATATACACAAGAGAACTGAGGGTATACTTTCTGCAGCAGTGCTTGGGATACCACTATCAGTGCTTTGGGGTAACTGTGCATTGCCTGGTATCAAAAATGGACCTTCAGATACAATGCACACATTCTAGACATTAAAGCATCCTCTGGTTTCCTCTCTCTTTTAAAAAATATCTTTTTTTGCAAAAGGTCAATGATTCAGGGGTATATTGGTAATGCCCTTTCTTCTGAGGCCTGAGTCAAGTCATTATGCCAATGTTCCGGGTATAAGGCTTAACTGCATTACAAAATTTGTTTGTATATGTAATATTTTCCATTTTAATACGCCTATGAAAAAGAGGAACAATGCCACAAGGTATTATGGTTCCTCTGGGAGCGGAGGGAACAAGTTCAACAATCCCTTTAACTTGGTTCTAACATGAATTCTAAAGCGAAAGACTCTTCTACCAGAATTCCTTATTGAACAGATCATAAAATCAAAACCGGTGGGCAAAATTGTTACTGTATAAGAGGATATTAAATAAGAGTTGTAGTGCTCCTGGCTTGGGGGACCATATGGGTACCCAGGGCAGTGGTCGGCAACCTTTT
>PVKC010002299.1:0-44302 GCA_004027635.1 Crocidura indochinensis
GCCACATTGCCCATACTTATTCCTCTTGGCTGACTTCAGGCTGTGGTCACATTTTCTCTCCATGCTCTGACTCAGCCCATGTTTCCCATGTGGTAGGTTGTTCATACTCGGTCTAGGTTGATTTTTCCTGAAAGACTGGAGAAATCTTGACTTCCAAACCAGGCATGATAACCTCTTTCTATCTGTTGTCGTATAGTAGGTAGAACTGTCAGGATAAAACTTCTTATTTGGCAAGTTTGAAACTCCTGTACAGAGGGAGGGATAGGGAGTTCCATAAGGATTTTTATTCTTCTTCCTTTAATTCCCCAAATTCATCTCTTGAGCTGAATTCCCCAAATTCATCCCTTGAGTGCCATTTGGCTTTGGCATGGGGGAGGAAATAAAGAATTAGAAAAGACCCAAACAAGTGACACAGGACAAACAGTTAATGCTATCTTGGAGATCCTTGATGTAAGGTCAGGGGTATGGTGAGTGGAACAAGGTCTGTTGCTTCCCTTTTGGGGGAGCTTCAGTTTGTGCCCTGTTAAAGTGGAGGGAAGAGTTTGACTGCAGTGACCTCCTAGGAAAGACACTGAATGCATAACTATCAGGAGAGAGATAATGCTTGAGAAGTGAAAAATGTGTGTCTTGATAGGAAGGGATCACTGAGGTCTCTGTCACTCCGCGTGGCCCTTGAACCTCTTTCTTAGCTGGTTAACAAAGACTGACCAGCCTTGGTTAGCCATAACTGTGAGTGATGTCTGTTTCTGGTTGGACCTTGTCTGCTCTTTCCCTCCAGCTTGATACCTTGCCTCTGGGGAGAGGAGAGTGCTAGTACCAAGGGTCCCTCCTGCCATTCTCATCTCTTTGACAGAGCAGATGAGTTAGAGCAGGTAGAGTGCTCTCCCTTTGCCCAGACTTCTGATAATGTAAACTGATGACCCAGGAGGCTCCTTGCCAGGGAGTAAAGGCAGAAAAGCAGAGACCTGTGTGGCAGGTTGAAACAGGCTGGGGGGTGGGGGTGGGGGGAGGCAGCGATCAAGGTCTGATTTCTCCAGCACTTTGGCTCCTGGCTAAGAATGGTCCTGATTAGTACTTTCCATGGAAAAGCAGAGCCCGGACAGAGCTGCCCTCTCTTGTCTCTAAACTTGACTATTCTATTTACAATCTCGGAGCAAATTTCTGGAATTTCACCGACAGATTCCCTGGGGCATGGAAATCAAGTTCCTTGTGTGTGGACAGCCTGGCATGTTTTCTAAAGCCTCTTTATCTGCCAGGTCCCTCCTCCCTGTCTCCCTGAAGGAGACAGTGCCAAGACTTGAGTTGTTTGCTTTGGCTCTGGTTTGGAGGCATTGATACTGAGCGGGCCTTGTCTGAGACCCACTTGCTGGTTCCTTTCCTCTGGAAGTTGAAAGTGTAACAGCTCTGCGGGAGTAGAAGCTCTCTGCTCTGCCTCCCACTCCTTGCCCCTCCTCAGTCTGAAGGGGCTCCTGTCCTGAGGTCTGACTTCTCACCGCCCCCCCCCCCCCAACCCCAGCCAACTGTGGGGCCTGATAGGTACACCTAATCCCCATTCGCCTTCCCCCGAGGTTCTTGCTCTGGGCTTTTATATAAACGTGCACTTGGTGTTAGGAAGTTTATCAGAGTTGCACAGTGAGAACCAGTGTCCTTTGTGGGGCATATCCACTGAAACTCTCAGGCATTAGAGCCTAAGTTTCTTTAACTTTTCCATCTGATATTCTTCATCTCTCATCATGTGAATTTTACTAATACTGTGTGTGTATGTATGTATGTATGTATGTATGTATGTATGTATGTATGTATGTGTCCGTGTGCATGTCCAAAAGGCTTTAGCTTTTTTCTTTTAAAGAATATTTAATTTGATCTTTGCTGGGGTCCAAACTGTCATTTCCATAAGGAGGCAGATTTGATGGTATACTCATTTCCCCATTTTTCTCTTCTGAGTTCCTAGACAACTATTTGCCTTGCCCCCTTCTCCTTTCTAGGGTCCTCAAGGTGGGTTCCCATGGCTGGTAAAGTTGAGGAATGTGTCATTCCTGCTTGAAGTCTGGGGGCTGACCTGGGATCTCCCAACTGGAGTCCCAGCAGGAACTCCACTGCCTGCTGAGGTCTATTTACTTAGCCCCAGAGCATTTAATCCTGTTCAGTGTGGGGGTGATGTCAGCTAGTCAGAACCTTGGAGCAGGGTGGCCAAGTAGAAGGAGAAGGATGAATGGCTGTTTGGGTCCCAGAGTGTTGGGTGGCCCCAAGCAATGGCTGGAGCAGCCTCCAGGCCATATCCATGTGTTGATTTTGTAGTGAGATCATTACCTTTCCTGGGTTGTTAAATGCAGTTTAATCTTCCTTAAGACAGGGCTGGACAATGTTGCTTTTGTGACTATAGAGAGTCACTAGGCAGGTTAGCGGAGGCTTGGTTTCCAGAACTCCACCTGGAGCAGAATCCCAGCCCTGTTGGAACTTGGGCATGTGTACTGCTTCTGTTCTCTTAAATTAGGCACCCCTTAAACACCCCCACAGCCTGTCCCAGGCACCAGCGGAATGTTGAGGCTAGTGGCTAGACAGGGAGTCCCCCAAAGAAGACTTAGAATTGGGGATCATTCACCGCAGACTGGCCAATTAGCCCCTCCAAAGCAGGGGGTGCAGGTTGCATTTCAGGACTCCAGAGTTGAACCATGTGAACTGGTGGTTCTGATGTTGATTCCCCTGTGTGGCCAGGCTAAGTGGTGGTTTCTTTCTTTTTAACAGTAATAAGGGCCTGTCATAGGGGACTAGCAGTTGCCAGGAAGGAATGAGGAAGAAGGATAAGGAGGGCAAGAGGAGAGAAGATCCATCCATGGAGCTCCCTAACATGAGCTACAGGAAGAACAAGATGAGGGACCTCTGAGAGTAAAGCATATCTGGGATTTGAGTGGGAGCCAAATATCATTGCTTTCAGAGCCTTTTCAGGGCCTTTCCTTATCAATATCTTATTTCTGCAACCCCCATCTCATATTGTACAAGTATGGAAAATGCTCACACCCCACATTGAAACCCCAATAGAAAGGAACTGAGATGTTGCTCAGGGCTTGTCTGATATGACCAACTGTCCTGATCCAGACTTATTCAGAAACTAGGGACACTGTGATAGTCTCTAATCGCACCCAGGGAGTCAGGGATGGCTGCAAACTCAGTTATATATACTCCATGGCGATGGTCCTCAGAAGGCTCCAGAAATAGGCATATGCTTCTCTACTATTCCCTAATTCCTTATTGAGGAAGAATACAGAGCTGGGTCGGGAGGAAGCCCAGACCCCCATTTGCCGCTGTTCTGACCTTGTAATGGTGCCCTTTTGCCACTGAAAAAGGTCACTGTTGTATTCCATTCATCTTTTATTTCTTTAAAATTTTGAACTGTCCTTATAGTTTAGGATAAGGAATTTAAGTCTTTCTTTGATTTTTCTTTCCAGAGATACCTTTGCTGTACTTTAGAACATGTTCACAACTTGTTACTGAGTTACAGAATTGACTGTTGAAGGCTCTTTCAAAAAACAAATTTTAAAAAATAAAAATAAAAAATAAATTCCAGTTACATTGTGTGCCTTTCTTTTTTTTTTGAAATATACATGTACATAAAATGTACACATCTTCATTATTCATCCATCCACCTACCCATTTCCATTCTTCTGTCTACCTCTCTACATATGCATTCATACATACATCTACTTATGTCTGCTCATCTTTATCCATTTCTATCCAAACCATAGTAGTTCTGAATAACTCAGACTATAGCAAGTCTTTTTGAAGACTTTGGTCTTACAGTGAATAAGACCAATATATTATTTATCCTTTTTAGAACATAATCTACTCAGGAAGAGTACCCTCAGGAAGGAAATAAGGTAAAGGGGGGCGGAGAGATAGCACAGCAGTAGGGCATTTGTCTTGCACGCAGCCAACACAGGGCAGAACTGGGTTTGATTCCCATTATCCCATATGGTCTCCTGAGTCTGTGAGGACTGATTTCTGAGCACAGAGCCAAGCCCCTGAGCAACCAGAAGTAGCCCCTGAACGATGCCGGGTGTGATCAAACAAACAAACAAACAAATAAAGAAAACAAAGGGAAAGATGTGGTATATAAGGGAGAGCAAATAGGAGTGCTGTGGCAGCCCCTTTGAAGGTCACATTAGAGGGTCACTTAAGTGATGTCCAAGCTGAAAGCTGAAGAGTAAGAGTTGGCCAACTGAATGGTAGGGTGGTGTCAAGTCTGGGTGAAGCAGGAGAAAAAATTACAGTTTGTTCAAACAGCCAGAATGCAAGATTAAGCCTTGTTTAGAGGAACTGACCAGAGCCAATGTAGAAAATGTGGGGTGGAATGATCAATGGGAGACTGCAGCCAACAGTTAAAGCTAGGGTAAGTGTTTGGGGTAGGGTTAGGTCTAGTCATAGAGCAGAGGGGAGGTGGAGGAAGTGCAGGATTGGGACTTTGGAAGAATATAGTTTTCATCGTATAGACACTAGAAAGTTAGTAAATCAAAGCAAGAGAAAAATATTACCTCAGATCCTGCTTTCATCTATTGTTCTGTCTGCTTTATGCCAAATGGATTGTAGGTTCATATGCTGATATGTACACCTGAATGGGATTTTTAGAGAGGCAAGAATTGGCACACGGTGTGTCTTTGATATCACTTACATTGTGATGCTTGTAAAAAGCCCTCAGATAAACTCTAAAATTTCACAGATTGTTACATGTGAACACTCACTCACACACACACACACACACACACACACACACACACAGAAAGGCCATATCAGCTTTATTGATGCATTTCCCATTGCTTAACCATATTTCTGCCATATATTGTGCCCTATAGATGTCTGCCTCATTGATGAATAAAGAACTGCTTCATTCCATATCAGATTTTCCTTGAAGGAATTTTCCTGTGAAGATTTCTCTTAAGGTCTAAATGCTGTGTCGGGGCAAATGACACTGGCTAGAACAGGAGTCTGGGTTCACCTCTCACCAGAGCTTTTCAAAGTTGAACAAATGAGCAGCCCAGCAGCAGCTTGTCCATACCCTTCTTCATGTGTATAAAAGAAGGCATACAGGAGAAAGCCTATTAATCACTCTGTTTTTTGTGACTCTTATAATACTGTTTAAATCAAACACGGATCTTCCTATTGGCAGCTCTCAGAATTTTGAGTTCACTCATGAAATATCTGTTGCTAGAGGGAAATATCTTTTGCTAGAAACCTGGACCTGCTGTATCATGGGGTATTGCATTATTACCTTGTTGTCTAAAGGATTAGGGAATATGAAGTAGCTTTTAGAAATGCAGGACAACCTTCACTGGGATATTAGGAGTCTCTTAGAAACAAACCATTTCCAGTAGGGTTGAGGCAGAAAGCAGAGATTCTATTATGAAGAGGGAGATTTGTTTCCTTATTTCTCTTACTTCAAGGGAAAGAAAGTGAATGGAAGAAAAACAAGACCTGAACTTTCACATCCTGATAAGAATTTCCTGGTATTTACAACATGTAAAAAAGGAACTTTTATTTATTTATATTTGAGAAGTGCATTTTTGTGACTTGGCCAACATGACTGTTTTGTGGGTAAAAAAATAAAAACTCAAATCTTTGGGTTCCAATATGTAGATGGGATAGAACAAAAGAGCGCTCAACTTTCTTTTCAAAATATTTATTGACCTCAGAGGGGAAGGAAAGAAGTCAGAAGGAAATAGAAAGGAAGTGCTGTCAAGAGCACTAACTCAAATAAAGTTTCAGGGTTGCATGGAGTGACCTGGCTCTCCTGGCTGTGGCTGGAGGGCAGCCTGTATATATATACATATATATATGTACATATATGTATATATATACATATATGTACATATATATATCTCCCTATATATATATATAGGGAGAGAGAGAGAGAGTGTGGGTACTCGGGGATTCTTACAAGACTGGGGTGGTTCCATTGAAGAAGCCAAATGACCTTTCTGGCTAAACTCACAATAACCCTGGGAGATGCCTGTTGTGTGCTTCAGCAAGGTATTGAGCAAGGCAACACCATGCCAGAGCAGTTCTGTCCCCCAGTCGCCAAGCCTTGCTTGCTTTCCAGATGGCATACTCCACTCATTGGTAAGGGAATGGGAACAAAAGAAGATGACATTTCAGGGCGCCCATGTCCCTATGGTAATTGCATCTCTTCTTGCATCTGGTAAAAGATTTAATATCCTTCACCCTATTTGATTTTTGCTAGATCCTTACCTGGAAGAAACTAGGTGAACTTCGAAGGGCTCCCGAGTTGGAGTCAATATTCTGGGGGATTCTTGGGGGGTTTTCAGCAAGTCACATAATCACTAAAGTCCTCTGTTCCACCTCTGTAAATGTACTTTTCTCATTCCTGTTTTCACTCTAACCTGAGTTCTTAAAAGAATTAAGTAAAATAAGGAACTTGAAATTACTCCATAAACTTTGGGAAACCTGACAAATATGTAATTCCTTGCATATTATAAAGGGAACAGATAATTAGCATTTTTCACATTTGGGGAAGGAAGGCTGTGAATGTTAGCAAAGATCAGAGACTAGATCAAGATCCCATATTTATCTTTAACTGAATCTTAGGTTTTCATCCAGGAAGAAAAAGTTCTAGTCTAATCTGTGGTTGCATCTCCCACTCTTGGAATTTAGATGAAAAATAAATAAGTTGGGAGTATATTTATGGGACCAGAGAGAGATAGTACAGTGGGTTGAGTGCTGGTCTTCCAGCTACCTACCTGGTTTCTACCTCCAGCATCTCATTTAATCTCCTGAGCACTGCCAGGAATAATTCCTGAGTACAAAGTCAGGAATATCTTTATGTGTGGCCTAAAACATACACACACACATTTATGAAGAACTGGAAAGAATAAAATGGGTAGAGTGCTTGCCTTGCACATGGCCAACTTGGATTTGATGCCTAGACATCCAAATAGTGCTCTGATACTGTCAGGACTGATCCCTGAGCACAGAGCCAGGAGTAAACCCTGAGCATTGGTGGGTGCGGCCCCAGAACAAAAATAGAAATATGAGACAAATTTCATAAAGCATTAAGTATTCATGGAACTCTCTGAATATAATTTTTCTGTTACTGAGAGAAGAGAAAAGCACTTTGAAAATTTATCTGAGGTAATGGGGATGAAACCACAAAAGAATTTTGGCACAAGTGCATGGCTAGTGACTTAAGGGAAATTATCATATAAATAAATAGAAATGGCAAAAATAATGGTATTTAGTCTTAGAGCTTCCTTAGAATATCAGGCAATAATTGACTTTTTCATATTCCCGTAATATCCAAAAAAAACTTTTTTTAAACTGTCCTCTGATTTTAAATGCAAAAATCTAAGGCATTGGAACTTTTACTTTACTCATCTAAGGTCACAGAGCCTCTAAGTCTAGGGTCAGTCCTGCGGATTAATACTTGAAATCCTTTTCTCCATGGTACTCATGGTTTATTTTAAGCCCTGGACAGTTTGTTTGTTTTTGCCTATGTTGTAGCTTTTGTAGAGTAAAATGAATCATCTCCAGAAAAGAAGTGTGGTGGGAAAACTGTTTTCTAACTGCTTTATTTAGGGATGGTGATGGGTAAGGGCACCCATGTCTGATTGAATGAGTCCTGAAAGGAACTGTACCTCAGTTTCTTTAACCATTCATCTATTGAAGGGCATCTTGGTTGTTTCCAGAGTCTGGCTATTGTAAGTAGTGCTGCAATGAATATAGGTGTGAGGAAGGGATTTTTTATTTGTATTTTTGTGTTCCTAGGGTATATCTCTAGGAGTGGAATAACTGGATCATATGGAAGTTCAATTTCCAAAATCTCTTTTATTTTGTATAGTGCTGTAACTGACCCATCTTATTTCATTTAGTATTATAACATTCTTTATAGAGGCTGGCCAATGAATGAATAAATACTATGTGTGACTTCTGGTCATTCCTGCCTTTCTGTTCCTTAAACAAGAATATTCCCTAATCCAGATCTTTTTCAGAACTATTGAGCTAGCTGTTATTTGTCTGGAACCCCATTTTCTGCTATCAGATGACCTGTTCCTTTCTATTACTTGGGTTTGCCACTGTTTCTTCATCAGAAGGACCATTCAGCATCCTCTTAGGTTTCCTATGACACTTTCATTCTCTACCACATTGTCCTATTTCCTATAGTATGTTTGTTGCCACTTGAATTATGAATATTAGCTTTCTGAATATCATCTTCCTATGCTGGAATCTAAGCTCCAACAGGTGGCTTTTCTTCTTCTACATTGTATACCAAGCACCCAGCAGAGTCCTCTGCACATAGTAGGAACCGCTAAAATAAACTCAAGGAATGTAAAAACATGTTCAAAATGACAGAAGTTATTGATCTCAGAACAGAGTTCAGTGTCTCTACTGACTTGCAGTTTTTTCCACTTGATATCATCCTGCCAATATGTATGCATAATTATACTTGAGAGTTCTTGATGCCTACTGATAAAATTTAGAAAGATCATGAGGTACTTGTATGAAACTGAATGCATTTCTTAAAGGAAACGAGGAAATCCCTGAGGCTTACACCATTCAGTTTATGATAACAGAACTTTATAATCTATGTACTTTGTGTATTCAACATCAATCATCCCATATTTGTTTAACTCGTTTTTTAAAGGAAGCTTATTTTAGGAGCACTTTCAATATTTTTTATTGATGGCATTTGGATTCTAACATATATAAATATACCGTCTTGTACACATACTCACACGTGAACATAAACAATGACATATGGATTAGATTCCTGGTCAGACTGCAAAGATTTTCTCTCTGTCAGAAGCTCAGAGGGCTTTCTGTGCAAGACTGTTAAATAAACGAAGTTGCCAGAACATGGCTGTTCCTTCTAAAATCAGCTTCCAAGACTGTGGGTCAGGTACTTCCCCAGGGAATAGCCTATTTTTCCTCTGTCACCCACTATAAATCTTCCAGTTTATGGGAACTTGTTTTGAGATTTGGGCAGAATGGAGTATTACCTAGGTTACCTTGTAATTATATAATTTATTTATGGTCATGTGAAATCAATCACATAACTTTTTTCCTTGGGAGTGTTGAGATTCCTTCTGGCGAGACATTTTGAGGGGTGTTGCATAATTCTGTGTTCACCATTTCCAGAATCTTTCGTATCCTCTTCCCTTCAGAGACCAAATGCTATTCATCCATCATTTTCAGAGTTCTCATTTCCTTGTTGATTTTACATGGGATTCTTCTCATCTGTCATCACTTTATTGAGATATAACACCCCATCAACACGTGGCTTTTCAGGTGAGGACTCAGTACAATTTTGTGAAAGAGCAAAGCATCATGTAATTTTTTTCCCTCTTAATAAATATGTTTTTAGAGATGTGCTAGTGTTTTGCCACTTGCAGTTGTCACATTAGATATTAGGAACTATGCTATCTGTTGTTTGTTTCATGGGTTCTTATTTCCTATAATGGTATCTCTCAATCCTTTTCCTCATGATTTTGTGTCCTTCCTGGCTCCTCCATTGGCTGCCTAGTCTTATTTTGTGGCCCCTTTTTACAAACTTGTCACTCACAGCCCTTCTGGAATATCTTGGGATGGCCCCTAGGTGAGATACTCAGCAACTAGTTATTTCTATCAGCCCCCTTGTTGACTTCTTAGAAAGGCCACTGTTATGACTTGCAGAGGTATGTCTCCATGGGGCCCACTTTTATTTCTGTCTCTAAAACCCAATTGTATAACTTATTCCTGGTTCTTTGCTCAGGATTACTCCCGACAGTGTTCGGAGGACTCTGTGGTGCTGGGGTTTGAATTGGGGTGGGCTGTGAGCAAAGCAGTTGCCTTAACCCCTGTACTATTTCTCTGGCCCTAGAAACACAATATTTTAACAATTTTTGCTTGTTTAGTTTCCAGTTTTTTTTGAGAGCTCTGGAGTTGACATTCTGATTTTCTCTCTTTCTGTGCTATTGGATCACATGAGGACACATGCATTCCAGATGTTTGGGGTTAATATTGACATCAGCTGGAAGTTAGATTTATGTGACAACATAGACAGAATAGACAGAAACCTAAATATATAAGTTTAGGGCTCAGATTTTTCTTTCCTCCTAGAATGACATATGCCTGTTTATGGCATCATTGTAAACTGTTATTCACTCAGAAGTGAAAATCACTGGCATCCATCCTGTTGAAATTTGGAAATCCTGAGTTGTTGGGTTTTTTTTATAAGCCTTTATGGTAGAAACAGGGAGGAATCAGGCAACTTAAAAGACCTCAAGTAGGAACTTGGAGGAGAGAATGTGTTTCAGACTCTAAGACAACATCAGTTCTGACTGGGAAAGAGAAGCTATCAATAGGAGAAAGAAAACTTTTCAGGGCATCTGTCAAGTATTCTCAGAAGATTTGGGGTGCTTTTCTTTTTCTGCTTTCCCCCACAACACATTCAGTGGCACCGGGTCAGAAAACCACAGGTACCCCAGGGAGAAGGGGTAGTATTGACTTTCACTTGATTTACTCAAGCAATTGAGTTTGTTGGGGGAAATGTGATCATCGCCAGCTGCCCTCATGCCGGGATGCTCCTGTCACTTTGTCAATAGCTTTTCTGTTTCTGGTTCTTCCTTCCCCTTTGCTGTCAGCCAGCAAGGAGAGCAGGGAAAAGAGGCTCTGGGTATAGAGAAGAGTTGCCGTGGAAGCAGTTTGCAAACATTGAAGAAACCCTGTTGCTTTAATCCTGATGGGGGTTAGTAATGTATAAGGGACACCGATGCTTTTGAACGTGATTTAGATTTCTCTCTTTAGGAGTGATCTTATTTACTAGGAGATGAGCGTGAATAGTGGCAGGATAAGGGGAGAGATACTGCTATGTAGGCAGGCGTGCTTCCTTCATTATGGTGATACAGCTTAATTCAATAGAGTACAGTAGCAGTAATTGGAAGGATATTTCATTTATATAGCACCTGTCAGCCGGCACTACTTCCTCCAGAGTCTCCACAATCAAGCACTGCTTTGCCTCACAGAAAAATGCTGAACCCTAGATAGAACGGGGATGCTTAGCTTCACACCTGAGCAGAGCCCTGTGGTGCAACCTAGGGATAGAGGGATAGGCATGTTCTCTTTAGGAGAGAAGTGAATACTGAAAAGATAAATGAAAGTAGAGTTTTGCAGAAGTCAATATCCAGTATCTTAGGTGTTGATTATTTGAAAACAAATAGGGGAAGATCCATTTGGAAAAAAAAAAAAGAATCACTTCTCAGCCTTTTGGCTAAGATCAAGTGGAAAAGAAAAGGAAAGAGAAGAAACAAAAGGTTCTTGAAATGGAAAGAAAGACATTTTGATGTTTCTATGTGTGTTTTTCCCTCCCCCTTCCTTCTTCTTTCCCTCCCTTCCTTCCTCCTTCCCTCCCTTCCATCTTCCTTCCCTTCCTTCCTTCCCTTCCTTCCTTCCCTTCCTTCCTTCCCTTCCTTCCTTCCTTCCTTCCTTCCTTCCTTCCTTCCTTCCTTCCTTCCTTCCTTCCTTCCTTCCTTCCTTCCTTCCTTCCTTCCTTCCTTCCTTCCTTTCCTTCTCTTCCCTCTCTCCCTCCCTCCTTCCCTTCCTCTCTCCCACCCTTCCTTCCCTCTATCATCCCAAGATAAAAGATGAAATCTAGCCTAGGGGAATAGTTTCCCAGATGAGATAGGTAGACAAAGCGATTCTCTTGAGAATCATTCACCTTCAGGAATATAGAAGCTCACTTGCTCACTTCTGGCTGGCTCCTAGGAAATCCAATCTTGATGTTGGAAAGAGATGGAGTTTTAAGTCAGGCTGTCCGTCTATGATTTAGTTCCATAGTAGTAGGAAGGTGGGGGAATTTATGTCTTGGGGGAACTTTTTCAATGACTCTAGAGAATAACATTAAATTTGGTGGCTGTTGCTACATTTTAAGACCCAACCCTTCCCCAATGTTTGGAGCTTCTCCAGCCAGGCCTTGGTGTTTGTCTTTTATTTATTTTTAATAACATTTATATAAACACTCTAATTACAAACATGTTTGTAGTTGGGTTTCAGTTATAAAAAATGAACACCCCCTTTACTTGGTGTTGTTCTTGAGGAGGATCCTTTGGATGTAACCACAAGGGCTAAAGCCTTGAGCAGAGTGAAAGGGAATGAGAGTTATGGAAACCTATCCTTGCTTTTTCAATACATGTAGCATCAAGACCTTATCTCTGCACTATATGAACTTCTTTCAGAACATGTTTGGTGGAAGGGATCAGGAACTCATAGTGATAAATGAGCACAATTGCAGTCAGCAAAAGAAACCATGTGACCGTCATACAAGCAGCGCCACACTGGACACTACCTTACCTCATATTTTAAAAATGGATTGATGACTAAGAATGCCTGAGGACCCTCGGAGCTGATGTGATCAGTTGACTTTGGTTTAGGGACAGGTGTAGAGGAAAAAAGGTTGATGTTAAAGGAGCTAGGGGTTTGTTTCTTCTTTACCAGAAAGAGCTGCACACTTGAGAAAACTGTAAAGGGCTTCCAGCCTGCTGCTTTGGCTATGTTAGCAGAGGGACAGAGTGATGCTCAGTGTCGTTTCCAGTTCAACCTTTCCTTTCTAGGGTTCGACAGAAGAAAACTGCATGCCATCCACTTATCTAAATAAAGCATGCTTCCTTGCTGTGAGACCCAGCAAGTACATGCAGGCCCTCTTCGAGCTGACTGCATTCAGTGTAATAGGGAAGGTAGGAAAAGAGGAACAGGGTCTAAGTATTAATCAGAGACTCTGAGAGACATCACTGAGCAGTGGGGTTCTGTAGACTGTGCCCCTGTGCCTGCTGCCACTCACGTGACTGTTCCTGTTGGGCAAATTTCAGTCCCCTGCCTGTTCTCTTACTCTAT
Source organism: Crocidura indochinensis (assembly GCA_004027635.1). Lineage (NCBI taxonomy): Eukaryota > Metazoa > Chordata > Mammalia > Eulipotyphla > Soricidae > Crocidura > Crocidura indochinensis. Next base: position 12,874 of record PVKC010002299.1, read on the forward strand.
CCCCTCCTCCCTCTTGTCTTCTTAAAAAACAAGGAGAAGCTATTTTCTTGAGACTCTACTCTTATCTCTGAACCTAGAAGAAGGAAGTGGAATGGATGCTGTGCATTTGAGTGAGCTGAGTCTGTCTGGACCTGTAAGCAGAAGGATCTAACTCCACCCACATTCCTGAAATTTAGCAAAACCAACTCTGACACGCCTGGTTTATGTTAGTTTTATTTCAGAAAGTACTTTTCCACACTGATTCCTCCTGATAAGGTCTGCCTGAGGCTGCTTTGCCAGCCCCCAAAGAGTCAGAAGTCATTGTGTGACAAGCTATGTGATCTGATTCACTGGACAAACTCAGGAATGATGTAATTCACCCACATCTATTCTTTCAGCCAGACCTCCACCCCTCCTGAGATTTTTCTTCCTTTTCCTTTGAATTCTGGGAGCTACTACTATCCAGATTAAAATTTTCTGCTCTCTGGAAGAAGAACAGGGTGTGTTTTACATGGAGAAAAATTAGCTGCACACGCCACTGCCAACTTTTCTTACTGTAACTTTTCCTTCAGAAAGGTGAATTGGGTACTCTTGTCTCAACTTAAACATACACACAAATATGAAAAATAATAATAAATCTTTAACTGAAATATGAAAAATAATAATAAATCTTTAACTGAATGACTCAGTTTATCCACAAGTATTAACTGATTTTTTAAGTACTTTGAAAGATAAAGCCAGTTCTAAAATACCACGTATTGAACATAATTATGAAGATTTTGTTTCCTGAAAAGAGACCATTTATCCACTAATTATTCATTATTTTCTCATTTGGAGGAATCCAAGTCAGCCAGCTCTTCAGAGAATACAGGTCCCCAGCAAAGTGAGGATGCCTGTTTTAGTTAACACGGGCAGCCCCAATGCATATACCTAAGGCTCCACTTTTCTTTTGAAGTGGTTTCCTATGATTCCTTCATGGAGTTGTAAGGTGTGGGCTTTCAGCATTGGCTGCATACCAGAGACATATGGGGAACTTTTTAAGAACAAGAACCCCTGGATCTTACTCTAGTTGCTCTTCCTGGTTATGTTGGTGCCATGTGGCATGGAGGCTTTTAAGGGGCATGATCCTAACTGAGAATCGTTGGTGCGTGGGCTCTTGAATCTCTTAATGAGACTTTTTTGTCTTCAAAGAGTTCATAATATATTTCAGTGTGATGAAAGGTAGATATTTAAGGAAATAATATGTAAACTTGATAAACTAAGCACTATTTATTAAAAATATTTATTCAGTAAATACTAATTGAACAGATATCCAATGCTGTCACAGGACCTTAGGAGTCAGAGCTGTTGAAAACTTTGACACATAGAGATGTCAAATGCTTGATGCAAGTTCAAGTTCAGCTGAGTTGCTAGACTTCAGGGATCACTCCTCTCTGGAGGCCAGTCTAGAAGTCTTAATGGGCAGGACAAAGGGCCTTTCCTGAGACCAGAAACAAGAGTCCGGGCCATCAGGGATCGTTCCTGTAGACTGCAGGTGCTCTCAGGATGTCTCTTACAGATCTTGCTTTAAATTAGTATCGGTGGCAAATACCTACGCTTTTCAGAACACATAGAGATAATACAACTTTGGGTCTTTCAAAGAAGATAATAGACACATCTCAGAGAGAGCTTTTTCCTATTACTGTGTGGTGGTAGACAAAGTCATCTCAGGCAGTGGTTTCCTAGACAGATGGTTTCCTGTAGCTCATTTCTCCCCCTCCACCCCACACAAGGACAACTGAGGAGCAAGTGCTGCTGGCATGAGTTAGATACAGGCCTAGGAATCTGCTCAGTGCCCTTCAATAATCAGGTTCATCTAACCTCCATAGCAAAGGATGATTCTGTCTTTACTATCAGAAATTCAACTGTTGAGAAACTCTTGTAGGGATGAGAGAGAGATGAGAGAAAGGCTTCCTGTGAGATAGTCTGTCTTACTACAGTGCCTCTTACCCTACACAATACAACACAACACACATACATTCACACACAAACACACACACACACTTGTACAAGTAACACATGTAGGACCTTGTGGTCCTACATCATTTCTAGAGGAGACTTTAGTATTCTAAGTGGCAGGGTAAGGGCTGGGGGTGCTAATAAGAAGCTTCATACTTTACCAAGACCAGGTTTTCTTGTCCTGAGCTTTCAGAAGTTTGGGGGAATTCCAGTAGAGAAGAATTATCCATTGCTTATTTGGTGATTCCTGTTATTCTCTGCAGTTTAGGTACCAGCTGACTTTCTCGCTGTCTGAGGTTGAAGCTGAAAGGCTGATTTTTTCCCCTCTTGGGGCAAAAAAGAATTTACATGACTCCCTGGACATCCTGAACTCTTAAATCAACTTTTGGCACAAGTGTTGAAAAGGAAAGGATGATATGGGCTGAGTTGGCTGGTCAGTTGTCCGAATCCGTTTGGTGTGGGGAATGCAGGAAAGGGTTCACTTTGCTCTTCCTCCTCTCACCCATGGTAGATAAGGAATTGGTTTGGAGCCAGAAAACTGCATTTGCATCCTGATTTGGCACCTTTAGAGGTGCAGTTTTAGGTACATTGTTTTATCTCTCTTGGCCTCTTTTCTGAAATCTAAAATTCTGGAAAGGTACCCTTCTTCTCATCTATAATATGGGGCTTGAGTGAGCATTGGATTTTGCAGGTTGTGCTTGCCTAATAAATGACAGCATGTACAATTTTTATCTATGAAAGGAGAGGACCGAACTAGGTAATCTCTGATATCTTCAAAAACTCCATTAAGCTCATTTATTTTCAAGTTGGCAAAGAGAAAGGTTTGACTCACACCAAATATAAGGAAGAAAGATTTTTGTGTTTAGGCAAAAGAAAAGTTGTCTATGTTTTCATGTATTCCAGGCAACTTTAGGCCACATCAAATTTCCTTCTACTGGAGAGAGCCACATAGGTCAAAGGTCCTGATACTGAGAAAAATAGTCAACTGATTAAGCTCGATGCATTCGGACTATGTTTCTAGACCTTTCCTTGAGAGCCAGCCATTACAGGGGCAATTTTTTTTTACCTTTTTTTAAATATCTTTATTTAAACACCGTAATTGCAAATATGATTGTTGTTGTATGATTTCAGTCATGTAAAGAACACCCCCCTTCACCAGTACAACATTCCCACCACCAATGTCCCAAATCTCCCTCCTCCCCACCCCCACCTGCACTTGAGACAGGCTTTCTACTTCCCTCATTCATTCATATTGTTAGGATAGTTCTCAATGTAGTTATTTCTCTAACAGCAATCATCACACTTTGTGGTGAGCTTCATGTCCTGAGCTGGACCTTCCAGCCCTCCTCTCTTTTGTCTTTGAGAATTATGTAAAAATGTCTTTCATTTTTCTTAAAACACATAGATGAGTGAGACTCTGTGCGTCTGTCTCTCTCCCTCTGACTTATTTCACTCAGCATAATAGTTTCATGTACATCCATGTATAGGAAAATTTCATGACTTATCTCTACAGGAACAATTTTCAGTGCCAGTTTGCATGTGGGCTTTCCTGATGCCTATTGCTGCCTGCTGCTCCTGAGCCTTTAGCTTATCCTCCTTCTCCAGACTCACCTGACATTGGGATTTGATTCTTGTCTTTTGCCCTGCCAGCCCTACCCCACCCTCTGCCCAAGCCAGGCCAGCAACAGGGAGTGTTAATATCCCTTTTAATAGTGTTGACTGAGGGAAGTTACCTCCCGCCTTTCCCCCACTTCATCCAAAGAAGAGCATCCAGAATGCCACACACAGTGTTATCTAGGTCTAATTTTGAAGAGGAATTTCTCCCCTTGGGGCTCTATTCCCAGAGTAGCTAGTATTCATCTAGAGAGAGATAAAAAAATATCCCAGGGAAGCCAGATCAGCCAAGAGTTATTCAAAGTGTCTGGCTGCATGTTATATTTAGAAACTCTAACTTGGAGCATGCTTGGAGCTTTCCACCAAGTGGTCCTCTTTGATTCCTCCTGATTACTTGGAATGGCCAAATAAAGTCTCCTTCAAGCCTGGATCTGCGTGACACTTTGTATTTAGGTGTAACTGAACTGGACATAATGGAAAAAGCAGCTATAGAATGTCTATACCAATACATCGAAGTTTCTCCATATCGAAACTTACCCCTTTTGTACGGTGTTAAAAATGTTGAACATGATGTTACTTGAGCCACTGACCTTTGGTTTTGTTATCTATAATGTGAGGACAACTGGATTTGATGACTGCAAACTGATAAGTGTGAGAAGTTTGTTAAAAACATAGATGTGGGCCAAGAAGAGCACTTGAAGAGCTTTGAATTCAAGAGGACCCAGGTTTGATCCCTGGAACAACATAATTCGCAAGCACTGCCAACAGTTATACTGAGCACTGAACTGGGAGTAGGCCCTGACCATGACTGGGAGTCAGCCTCTCTAAAAATCCCCTCCAAACTATAGATTTGGGGGTTATATAAATAGAGATTCTGATGCTCAAGTTCTGGTGTTTACCCTGAGGGACTTTCAGCTTTCAACCAAAGTTGACAACCAACCATTGGACCACATCAAATTATACTTGCCTCCCCAAATGTAGCCCCAGCGATGAGGTTGGTAGAAAGGCCTATTCTTGCTCAGGGTAGGGAGGGAAGAAATAGCAAGGAGCAGAAGTCACTAGTATTGGGTTTTATGTGATGGTGTAATAAGTTTGTACACCAAAAGCATAAATGTTAACACTGGTATGATCATGTTACTGCAACAGTAATAAAAGGAAAGGCAAAAAGGAAAAGGAAAAGAAAGGGCTGCTTTTGGATCCCATCCGAGAACTACTGAATTGGAAGAGGCTGGTGGTGCCTAGAACAAGCAGTGGACTTTGTCAAGCTCTCCAGTATGTCCTTATGCATGAAAAAGTTGTAAAAGTGGATTGAATCACTTGCAAAGAATCACTCTGAAGTTGCAAAGTCTATAATCCTATAAAGAACCGAGCTAGGGTCTCAGATCAAGGCAAGGCCACATAGCTAGCTAAATGGGTGCCATGCCCTGCTGAAATTCAGGCCTTTTGAACTCTATTATTCAGGTTGCTTTTAATTGTCCAATTAAGAAGATAAGTTTAGGGTTCATGACATCTTCAAGTTTTCTCTTCCTCTAGATTTAGTTTCCTGTGGGCCACAGGCTTGTGAAGACATTATTATTATGGAGTACCTGAGTACACAATATGTTCACTGAAAAGTGAAATTATTTTCAGTTCTTTGCCCTGTAGCAAGGGGTGAGTTGAAGCTTATCTGTTATTTGGGTTCTTGCAACTGTTGTGATTGGGCTATTGGGCTATTGGGCCACTGAAGCTGGGCAGGTAATTATCAAGATATCAGCAGAGCCAGCTGAGATTGGGGAGGGGAGTGGGCAAAAGAGGGGAAGTGGGCAGGCATGCCACCTTTAACTCTCAATTTCAGTGCATGTGCCTTCTAGTGGAAAATCCACGCTCTATAGTGATGACATCAGTTTTACAAATGGATTCCCAGCAGGAATCTAAAATAGAGCTGAATTTTAGATGGCTTAACTATTTTTTTCTGATCACTCCAAAGAGTGACAAAGGACTTGCTTGCAATCCTCTCTACCCGAGAGCCAGAACTGGGCCTAAAATTCTCGCCTGTGAATACCCAGATCAAGGTATTTGGAGTTTGGACAAGCAGCAGGGACTTCCTAAGATATTGAATCTGAATATAATTACCTGAGAAGTTCCTGATATAATGAGACCTGAAGCAAGGGCTATTGGAAGGAACCTTGAAGATCTTCTGGTGTTACTCTCATTTTTTTTTTATTCTTTTTCTGCTATCATGTTATTTAACGGATTTTTTTTTTTTGATTTTTGGGCCACACCCAGTGACGCTCAGGGGTTAGTCCTGGCTATGCACTCAGAAGTCGCTCCTGGCAGGCACGGGGGACCATATGGGAACCGGGGGATCGAACCGTGGTCCGTCCAAGGAGCGCTGTAAGGCAGGCACCTTACCTGCAGCGCCACCGCCCGGCCCGCTATCATGTTATTATTCACTATTTAAATTATATTTTTCCAGAATTTATTTTAGTTAAAAAATATATAATAAGGGACTGGAGTAAGTAAGCCCTTTGTCTTTAATGCAGCACACTTGGGTTTGAGCCCCAGCATCCCATATGGTTCCCTGATTTCTGCGTGCAGAGCCGGGAGCAACCTCTGAGCAACATCAGGTGTTGCCCAAAAACCAAAAAAGCAAAACAAAACAAAACCCAACCCCCCCCCAAAAAAAACCTCAGACACCCAGACAAAATTTTATATAAAAATGTATTGATTTAGAAAATTATTTATAGTTATTCATAATTCTAATTCTAGTCCTGCCACCAGAGTCACTTTCCCTCCACCAGTGATTCCAGGTTCCCTCCCATCCCCCACAACCTGCAACCTTGCCAATTACATTTTTAATTTTGCTTACTTAAAATATGGATCTCATGTTTTCAGTGTGGTTTATTCTGGTTTGCATATTTAGCTACATCAATTTTCCACACCATGTAGTTGAGTCCCCTGGTCTCCAGCCACCATTATAATGCCTCCCATCTATCTCTTCTCAGTTCCCTCCTCAACGTCTTTCCTTCTCTGTCCCTCTCTGATCTATACTCTGGGATCAAGAGTGGTTTAGGCATTTCTTACTAATTTATTCTTCACTTTTTTTTAATTGCAGAATCATCATAGAAAATAATAGTTGAAAATAATTGAAGTTACTGTTTTTATTCTTGTAGTGCTGCTCTGTCAATCTATATCCAGTATTTCAAGATCTCTGTACCATTATCCCAAAGGTCCTTTCCCTGTCTACCCTTATCTCTCATTTTATAGATGGGAGCTGAAGTTCAGGGGGAAAAGGAAAGTGTTAGCAGTGACAGGGATGTGATGACAGTCTTGTGGTGACATTCTTCTCCAGTGACTTCTGTGCCTCAGCACTCTGCTTTCTAAAGTGGCCAGAGTCACATGAAGGAGGATATCCTGGTTCTCTTATCTTTTCATCTCCCTCTCAGACTTTGTCCCTAAGGTGATGGTGCTGAGAATCACTGTTGATACTCAGGATCTGATTTTTAAAGAATTCTTCTAGGATATGGTCTATGATGTACCATTTTCTTATGATTTGAGATATGTACATGTCTTCTTTGGGCTATAAAACAAGAAAACCTTGTTGGAACCAGAAACTGAAAAACGCTGTCACAGGCAGGGCTTAGATTCAGTGAAGGACTAAGACTTTTCCAGCAAAGTTTTATGAAAATAAGGATTCCCAAGCTGTAGAAATAGCTGTTTCTAGAGAGTTATTTCTACCTAAAAGCGTTAGAACACTAGTTCAGAAGAGCGGCATCTGATCAAGCTATGGTGAATAACTTCCCTCTTGCTATGGCATTTAAACTGATTCACTGGCAAATTGTTTTTGGTTTCAGTGATGTTTTATCAATCTTTTCTCTCTGACTCCTTGAGACCGCTTATCAAAATGCCCCCAAATGTCTCACTGTTGGTGAGTCTTAGGTTCCTCTGGGTTCCATTTTCTGCCAGTAACCTCCTAGGCATCTTTTTTTTTTTAATGCATCACAACTTAGTATGTTTGAAGGCTAGTCTTCTTCTTTTTCTTCATAACTTGGCCTGAGTTTTTATTCACTGTAGATTTGCTACATCTGAAAATCCATTCACTTTATTTATTTATTTATTTAATTTGGAGCATTGCAGTAGAATAATTTTCAAAAGGACTTACTGACTAGGATCGACAGGGGGGCTTGTTTTCCCTTCAGACTCTGTCTACCTATGGATTCAGGGGGTTTTGAAGTTGGTTATTGAGTACATTGAGCTATGTCTTTATCTGATAGAAATCTGGAGTGATTTTAGAGGTTGAACAGTACTAGACCATGTCTAATTTAAAAGTCCAGGAGGAAGATATCTGACCTCACACATCTTACAAGTTGAAATTATTGTCTAGAAGTCATCACATACAAATGTGCGCACACACACAGACACACAAATACAGATTTTCTTGAATTACTAGAGTTCTCTGAACATCAATCCCTCTTTTCCATGATGGTTCATTTGAGATCATGCAGGTCTTTTAAGAAGAATGGGGCTATTTCCTCCCAAATAGTCCCATATGGTATTTTTCATGCACTCTGTGCTGTCTTTCTATATTTTAGGTTTCTCTCTCATCAACAAAATGCTTGCTCTTTCTTTTGCTATTGTTAATAAAAATAACCAGATCTTTCACCGAGCCTGCTTTCAAATTTGTGCCTCTGATCTGCCATGGATGAGAAGCCACACAACCAGACTGGTGAGGGATGCTACCCTAAGTGGGAGATAAAAGATTCTGAATGAAGGCCTGAGAAGCTCTTTTGTCAGGGGTCTCTCCACAGATGTTCCTTTTCACTTGGCTTTGGTGAATTCACTAACCATTTGTGAAATGAAAATCAATATTCTATGTGTTGAGTTTTCTTCAGGACAGAATTCCTCCCTGGGTTACAGAGGAAACAGGAAGAACATTAGCTCTGACTGAATTAAGCTAAGTTTTAGAGCTCAAAGGATTCATAGATGTCACAGTGGAGGAGCCTGGGATTATTCTATATCAGTGCTTGCTATATCACTGAAGGTGCCTTCAGGGAGTTGGGGAACTTGGCCAACACCAAGGCCCATCTCTTGCCTGTGGTGATTTTTGTCTGGGTGGGGTGCTGTGATCTGTATTTTGAAATAACTATTCATGTGGTTCTAATTGCAGCAGGAATTGAGAACAGGTAATCTCACTCTGCCCTCTCAGTGAAGATCAAGAATATAAAGTGCATGGGTGGAAGTGATAGGCGAGGCCGCATTGTCTATACCCACACTCAGCCAACAACTTTACAGATAGCAGAAGGCTGCTATGACAACTGTCTAGAAATGTTGTCTTTCCTTGTTTAAATAGTTTTCACTCTTTGAAGTTACCTGAAAGTGACAGAATTTCAGGATTTCTCTCTTTCTCTCTTACTCTCTTTCAAACACACATAGACACCCCACTTTTATGAGTGTGAGGAGCCCCAAAGTAGTGAAATGATAGCTACTTTCTTTTACTTAATCCCCTTTCTCCTTCTCTATTCTTTCTTCTGGAATTCCTCCCATCTGAAAAGGGAAAAGGAATAAACAAGGTCTTAGGAATGCACTTGTTGAAATCATTTCCTGAACTTGATCTGCAAGTAATTTATTAATAAGCTAGAGTGCTGTGCCTTAATGAACAGGTTCTAGGTAGCTTCTGGTGTGTGTTAATGGTTTACTGGAGATGCTGAACATTGGTTTTATGTGCTACCTATATGTGAAGGGAGAAATGCAATTAAGTTTATTTCTTTATATAGTTTTGACTTATATGAAGTTTTGACTTATTGGTTTCAGTGCTGCAGTTTGGCAGCCTATTTGCTATGAATTATCTTACGTTTTTAGAGATCTGAATAATAGCATATTCTATATATTATAACTGACTCCTGACATACATGGCTATGATAATTTTTTTCACATGGCATAGCTTCCAATCTATCATGAGATGTTTCAGATTTACCAAAATCCGTGTATAAGATTTCTGGCGCAATCATCTCAGAGTATGAATTTAGCATCATCTTGGGGCAAGCCTTACTTAATTACTATTGCTGGAAGACATGCTTCGGGCCCTTGCCCTATGCCACCCACCCCAATGTGGTCTGGTGTGGGCCTTTCCATCCAGGCTGAGTAGCAGACTCAGGATCTCCTAGAAAAAAAGAGCAACTCCCAGCTGCAGAACCAAGTCCTATTCTTCCTTTGAATACAGTAATTTGGAAGCTGGTTTCAAAGGAAGGCAGGTGGGGGAAAGAAAAAGAGTGTCTGACCATCAAGTACATCTGAAGAGAGCACTCACTTACACAGAAGCCAGCTTATCTTTTCTTTTCTCTTCTCTTTTTTTTCCATTCAGCACATGGCATATTATATGCACAATTATACTTTTGCATGCAGTTCTCAAACTCTCCTTCCTTTGAGCATTTTACTGCCTTTGATCCAACCCCAAATCAGACTCTTCTTAGTCTTGAAATCCCAGGGGTTTATCTTACTCTGAAGCCATTGCTCTGAGTGGCAGGGTGGGTGTGGGCAGGGCTTGATCTCTGCTGAATTCGAGCCTTTATACCTGTGCCTCTGCTCCAAGCATGTAAAACCCATATGGGAACCTAAAGGCTCTGGCCCTTTTCTGTCCAAAAGAACAACAAGGAAGCACAAAAAACTGAGTACCAAGAGATTCATAGACATGCTTAGGATGGCCATTAATTAGAAGACAAGAACCCCCAAGGGGGATACATGTTACATTATTTCCCTGAAAATAACATAATGAATACTGACTGTATTGACTTTTAAGACATAGTTGATGAAATTAAAAAAATAAAAAAAATGCACAAATGATGCTGAAATTAAAAAAATAATAATAAAAATAGGAAGAATGCTCAAATGCTCCAGTCTGTGGATACACAGGTCATCTTCAGAAAGCAGATTTTTTTTAACATATAAGAACAGGGAGTTCCTAGAAGGGGTCAGGGCCTCTGTGACCATGTTGCGATTGTTTACAGAAATAGGGCTGAGTTGGGTCCCTGTCCCTCAAACTACCATTTCTAGCTGATGCAATAAAATGTCTTTCAGTAAAAAGGAAATTTGTTTTCTGGCTCCTTCTTGGGATTAATTGTAACTGTGTGGTTTAGGGAAATAGTATAGCAAGAACTTCTACTCTTGGGGTGAAAAGAATAGTAAACAAAGTCTGAATCTGAAGTATCACTTTCCCTCTTTGAGAATAAAAGAACCCTCTCTTAGGACGTGGGAGCTGTCAACAAAATCAGCTAAAGGTTCTCGTCTCCTTTGATGAGCTGCCTATTTGTGGGCTCATGAAACCCCATACCGAGGCTGAATTTAACATGTTGTCTTGGGAATGGAGGTCACCACTCGTGTCTGTAGTCTTCTAAGCATTGAGACTAAAATAACTCTTATCTGCCTGAGGGCCTGAGACCTGAGCAAACATTCTCTGGAGATAAGTAAACTGAAGCCCAAGGGCCACCTCAGTCCTGGCCAGAACTCAGTTCACCTGCATTTCACACACCCATTTCACATACCCATAGAAGGGCAGTGCAGGTAGCTCTTTACTCCTTTACGTCTTTTCAGTCACTCTTGACTCGGTCAGTGGTGAATGTGTCTTAATTTCGCTGTTATAACAGGCTCCTATAGACTGTGAGATTGGAAATAGCAGAGATTTATGGGCTGGAAGAAAGGGAAAGTTTCACCATAGGAGGTCCAGGTTAGATCCCTAGAACCACTAGATCTGAGCACCACTAGAATTGACCCTTGACCCCCAAAGCTGGGATAGTTCCTGAGTGCTACTAGTTGTGGTCTAGAAAACAAAAAAAGAAAAATTAACAAAAATACAGATGTCACAATCTGTAGCCTAGATTTCTACAGTAGGTGCCATTTTGCTCAGGGTGCCATCTTGCTTAGATACAGGGAAAGCCCATTTTGAGGTTGGCGATTGTCGTCTACCAGGGACTATAATAATGAGGAAGAGAGATGCTGGTGATGGGCTTGAGGGAAGGCTGGAGACATATTCAGTTCATTGCAGAATGGTTATCAGACTTGAGCTCTCAACTTTCCTTCGCGCCGGGCCTTGTGTGAAAAGTCATTGGCTGCAAAGAAGCAGTTCTGTTTGCCCAAATAAGACTTGAGGATTTTAACAAACTTTATTTACTTCACTGTTAACAACTTATCTTTGTGTAGCCTCATAGAACATGATTTTCATAAGAATTTATGTCACCAACTGGGATAAAAGAGGCTTAGACTCTCGGTGTGAGAGCCAGATGTTGAGGGGAAGTAGGGATCATGGACTAGTCTAACTCTTTAGGGACCTTCTTGCCTCCAATAATCTGTTCAAGTCGCACCCACACTCAGCCTCAGCATTGGTTTCTCAGGGAAACATTTTTTAGATGCTTTGATACTACTGTCATCTCTGATGACAGAGAACAGAGATGCAGAATCTCACCGTGACGTGACTTACTGTTCACCTCCTCGTCTGTGCTCTCCTGCGCTCCTGTGATATCTGTCCCTCTGTTGTGAGCTGGCTAGAGGGAACCCAGACAGATGCCTGCAGTGTTTTTGGGATCCCGATCACCTCAAACTGTCATCTCCCATGACTGGAAATAGGAGGGGTTGTTCTCAGAATGTTGGGGATGCAGAGCAGGCTAAACAGTACTAGGATGCTGTGTTGAGGGACTCATATTTGATTAAGGGGCTCAGCCAACCTGACATGACCAGCTGTGAGGAAGCCCTGAGAACAGGCCTCCTACTCTCTCTATCCTTCCTGTGCCATACAAGGGCCTTCCTTGGCTGAAGCCTGAGGGTCAAGGAAGCAGCAGATGTGGCCAGGCAAGTTAGTATGTCGTTTTGGGGAGTTGGGCATGAGAAATTTGCAGACTGTGGGGAGTGCTGCCCCCATCTCTTCCTCACCTAGCACCCCATACACAGCCTTTTGAGTTCAGTGCCTAGGAAATGGTGGCAGGCTCTGCACAAGTGAATAATCATTCCCTACTGCAGTTAATATTTACTCCCTTAGGGCTGCCAACACCTCAGGAGCCTGGTGTGCTGGGTCCAGGGAACATGTTGTAGCCACAAGGACTGTTGTCAGGCTGGTGACAGTCAGGGGATCCCCTGGCACAGGGAAGAAGATTTTATTTGAAGTCAGGTGTTTTCAAGGCTAATCATTGGCCAAGTTGTACCTGCCACTGTCTCAGCTGCTTTGAAGACAGCTCAGCACCCTGGATGTTTGGGGAAGCAAGAGAGAGTCATTTCATTGACATTTGGGTTTAAGTGCAGGCCAGAGTGTTCTTTCAAAGTCCTTAAAGAGGACACTAGGACTTCTCTTTCTCTCTCTTTCTCTCTTTCTCTCTCTCTCTCTCTCTCTCTCTCTCTCTCTCTCTCTCTCTCCCCCCCCAGACTGCTACAAGGTTGTACTCAGAGGTTACCCCCAGAGACCTCCTTGAGATGCTGGGGATCAATATCAGGCCTTTCTTCAGCCCACTGAGCTCTTTCTCTGACCTTTGTTTTCTGATTTAATCTTCACATTATCCCCTTGGGTGACAGGCATTGATCCATTAAAATGTAGATAAGCATTTTTGATCTATAAAGAATATATAGCATTTGTATATCTATAACTCATTATGAATATATAATTATATATTATACTTTATTACTCTTTTATTTATAAATGATACTAAAGTCAGGGCCAGAGCAATAGTACAGCAAGTAGGGCATTTACTTTGCACACGCTGACCAGGGTTTGATCATTGGCATCCCATATGGTCCCCTGAGCACTGCCAGGAATGATTCCTCACTGCAGAATCAGGAGTAACCCCTGAATACTATCTGTTGTGGCCCTCTCTCCAAAAAAATGAGGTGAATTTCCTGAGAATCGGGTCTGGAAAGCCAAGAGAAGTTCAGTGCTAAGACCCTGAGAAACAGAAGAGGTGGTTAGGTACTGCCAGGCAAGTTCATGGTCAGTGTGAGGCACGTGGGCATTGTGGGAGGAGTGAAGGATCATGAAAGGAAGCAGAGGAGGACCGAAACAGACTCTGAACAGGAAAGAGGGTCCTCAGGATCTCCAGCACAAAAGCAGTGGATTCCTTTAAAGGGTTAAATAGGGACTTGAGAAGAATAGATTTGCTTGTAAAAGGAACTTTAGGGAAGCTCAATGGAGAAGGAAGGAGGGCAAAAATAGATGATGAGGCTATTATGGTAGTTGGGTGAGGGTTAGAAAGAGTCAGTTGGGAGCTGTTTGGAGCAGAGGAAATGCAGCACTTGACAGGTGTTTGATGGCATTGGGCGGTTCACTCAGGAATCCTGTCACTGCTCAACCCTGTATAGTATACATCTTGCTTTTTTTTTTTTTACCAAGAAGGGATATGTGCATATATGCATATATTATGTGTGTGCATATGTATTTGCACTTACACATGCACACGTACACTTGTATTTCTCAACACCATGTTCAAATGATCTAGAAGGCTTAAAAGTATCCTATGATTTATTTTCATTCAAACACTAAACTTGTTTATTATTTATTTGATTCTTCTGGAAAGAAAGAGGGAGGTATGGGAAATGGGTTAGTTTAAAGACTTTTTAAATACTTCCTTGCTTTTTTATTCCATTTACGCAAGTTCCAAAAGGAGCATTTTCTGCATTGTGCTGGATAAACTGTTTCCTTTTCAGACAGACATGACTATACAGTCATTGATGTTTTTATGAGGAACCATCTGGCCACTGGAAATGATTTATTTCATAACCTAAAGAGAACATTCTTCTCTCAGTCCCTCAGACTAGTCTTATTAAAGGGAATAGACAGCTCGCAGGTGAACTCTGGATAAAGCAAGATCCTTACCCCCACCTGGCACCTACCTCCTCACTGCCTCTTCTCTGTTGGGTGGAATGAGTAGACCAAAGCATCCTTCAGGTAGTCCACTTTCAAGATAAATGCAGTTATTTCTTTTTTTTAATGTTTTTTAATATTTCTTTAAAGGAAATATATCACATAGTTGACACAATTGATCATAATACATTTGTTTCAGGAGAAATAAAGGCAAAGTTATTTAAAAAAATAGAAAAACTAACGAGATGGAAGAAAAAGAAAAGCTTCAGTAGCAAGTATATTTTTGAAAATCATTGAATCACTAATTAACTCATTAAAGGTCTAACAGAAGGTTTAATAAGCTTTTCTTTTTTTTTTAATTTTTTTAGGATAAGAGTTAAAGAAGTACAGCAAAAACAGTGTTAGAGTGGCAATTGTTTGCATAGGCACAGCAAAATATGGGGGACATGGGAGGAAAAGACTTGGCCTAAATACAAGGAGACCTTACCCCTGAAGTTTTCTGGCATAAGACCATTTCTAGGCTCCAGGCACACTAGATTGTCCAACCCAAGTCATTGTCTATAGTGCCAATAAACCTTCCCACTCCCCCACCCCCAGTCGCTGTTGTTGGTGTCAGGTTTCTGTAGTTAAAGATCCTGGGAATGTGTGCATATCCTACATGGAAGTCAGGATGATGTGGAGAGTCCTATAGTTTCACCTCACAGTTAGAGGGCAATGTGGATAGCCCTGCCCTGAAAGCAGGTTGCTGTTGTTATGTCTTCTTGGTGTTAAGGGACCTCTCTTTGGAGTAGGTCAATGCTGGGGCAGCGGTAAGGTCTTTGTGGTAGAGGATTGCTCCCAGGTGATGTTATAGACAACCCTGGTTGTTTCATAGATGGCATCCTGGTTCAGGGGTGAATGGATAATGCCCGTCCTTCTGAGGCCTGAGCCACCTCTTTATGACAATGTTCAGGGTATAAGGTTCCACTAAAATGCAATTATTTCTATTTTTTTTTCCTCATCAGTGTCACTGGTCCTGATTTGAGTGTGTTGGATGTAACAGTTGCGATAACCATTCTTTTAAGAAACCAACCTTTTTCCTTCTTAGGGTCTGCTGACCTTTTTTAATCTTGAGATCAGGAATCAAGAAAAGGTACCATGACTTCTGTTTTACTTTTTAGCAGAAACATTTGTGCAGATGAATTTTGTTCCAGACATTAATTATGTTGAGAATTTACAGATGTAGGCCCAAGCACTTGGGAACTTAAGTGGGGCAAACATGAAGATGTCTCTGTTTTTGGTGGTATTTGTTGGGTGAGATTCCCCCCCCACCATACTTTACCATAAGGGAGCACTTTAGACATCTAGTATCAGTGGTCTGCATAGTAGTTTTCTAACACATAATATGTGAGCTAATCTGTGCTTCTGCCCAAGGTGGTGTGTAAAACAAGTCTGTCATCGGTATTCTACTTGCCTGAAACACAGGATCAAATATTAGGCAGGACCTTGTGTAGCATAAAATCCAATCTTCTTCTTTATAAGTGCAAACAAATAAGGGCAAAATTGAGAGGAGTGATCTCTGACAGAGTGACCTTGATCACTTAGTCTTTCACTACACTCTGTCTATGGTATGAATTTTTGGCCATTGCAGGAGCTTGAGTTTCTTTAGGTTTGCCACGATAATGGCCTATGTTATTTACTTTATAACTATCAAATGGAAATCTTAACTGTTCCAGAATTTTACATCTCTTGGAGGAAACGTGTGTGTGTGTGTGTGTGTGTGTGTGTGTGTGTGTGTGTGTGTGTTTATGTATCTGCTTAGTATTTGGGTCACACCTGACTATGCTCAAATTTTACTCCTGATTCTCCACTCAGTGATTATTTCTGGCTTTGTTCTTGGAATCATATGTGATGCTAGGGATAGAACTGGAGTAGGTCAGGCAAGTACTTTAAGTCCTACACTATCCCTCCAGCCTCTCTCTGTGCCATTGAATGCCTTTTCCCAAGGTTCACTCCCAGTAAGGCCTTTGGTAGCCAGGGTAGAACTGTACAGGTCAGATGTGATCATTTCATTCCCTAAGTGATCGTGGAGTTTTGTGGGGGTCAGAATTGGTATCTTTTATGTATTTTATGTGTCATCCATTGTGCAATTGCACAGGTCTGGGCATATTATGTGAGTTGATACTGATCCAGGTTTGGGCTCCAACAACAGTTTATATTAAAACCACATTTTATAGCTTTTTCATGGCCTTTCTTTCTTGATTGTATATTTACAGAATAGATCTAAAGTGTGTGTCCACTGATTTCATTGTTCTATTTTAGGAGTTTATTGTTAAATAACGATTCCAGCAAGAAATGTTTTAAATTTGTTTTACTCCATTTAGAATTATGAAATTGTTTCCACTCTATCTTAAATTATCCATGCACTACCATAGAGATATTTCCATTTATATTTGGTGATCCCCCCCCCCCTTTTTGGCTTTGAGACATTTCAAGCTAAGAGTACTTGGCAGTTTCATTTTTATCTTTGAAAGCCAAAAAAAAGGCCCTACATGGTGATATCACAGAATCTCTTGGACCAGTCAACATTTCATCATTGTGAATTTGTTTGACAAAGACCCCTATACCTCCCTGATTAATTTTACAATCGTTCCTGATGCTTGCCTGCTAGTGGCATCACTCATTTTGATAAGAATTATGGTGCCAAATTAGGGTGTCTTCCCCGGGGCTCCAACTAGAACACAGCACCATCTGGGGTTTCCTGAAACTTTTAGACTAAAGGCCATGAAGTCAGAGAAGCCTCTCTAAGAAGAAACTCTAAATAATCAGTATTGTTATTAATAATTTTCTGTCTCCACTATATTAAGTAATTCTCCATCTTTGTGTGTGTGTACAGATGTAACCAGTCTTGGCAGCAACAACTGTTATTTCTGAGTCTTCCTTGAATTATTTTGACCTTCTGATTACAAAAAGAAGCAATGGGTCCTTTGGGATGTGACCACGTGGTCCTATGGAAGGCTTCCAAGATTAAGACACAGCATTCATGTCTAGTTGGCCCCCGTTTCTCTGTCTCTGCTTACTCTCAGACCCTCATCAGCATTAGTGTTTTTTGGCACCCATAAAAATGACAGGAGATATGCAACTTGGAGGCTGAGAGAAATTAGCTACTTAACTCAGGAGGGTTTGGCAAAGACTAAGGCAGATAGACATTTGGTTTACTAAGGCAGATAGGTTTGAATCTTAAAGGACAAATAGGACATGGTTTGCTAAAGATGACCTTATGGTTAGATCTGGATAGTGCAGAAGATTCCCCCAGGGTTTGATGTTGTTGGAAATGGTCGCTTTGGAGCAGGAATAATGAGCTGAATAATGGCAGCTGGGTCCTCTGCTAAAGATCCTGGGAGAAAGAGTCAAGCAGTTTGGGGTTTGGAATTTTCCCTCAGGGCAAACAGAAGCCATTGGAGCTTAGAAATAAGGCAGAGGGCTCCTCAGAGACCTGCCCCTGAGAAAGATATTTCCAGTGACAGAATGAAGACTGAATTAGAGGTAGGGGGCATCAAAAACCAGCAACCCTCTGGGGTCTCTTGTGGTTTAGTAACTGCTCCCTTTGCAGACTTCAAGTTTAGAAGTCATCATAGCCACCATCAATCCTTCCAGGCACTTCCCTCACATCCATTCGTTTCCTTGTAAGTTAATTTTCTATCCTGACAAAGGTGTGCCATCTGTTTCCTTACATCAGATATTGACTATTGTACCTTGCTTCACACTTTCTTGTAAACCATCTTTTCTGTTGGTTGCCCCCAGCCTGTAAATGTTCAGAATGTAAGTTTTCAAAATTTTTATCAGCTCACTGAAACCTAATCAGAGCAACTAAGGTATATCTAAAGCAATGAAAGTATGGTAGCAAGGTCAAGAGCAGTAGCCCTTGGGGCCCAGGAGATAGCATGGAGGTAAGGCGTTTGCAAAAGGTCATCAGTTCGAATCCCGGTGCCCCATATGGTCCCCCGTGCCTGCCAGGAGCAATTTCTGAGCATGGAGCCAGGAGTAACCCCAAAAACCAAAAAAAAAAAAAAAAGAAAAGAAAAAGAGCAGTAGCCCAAAGGATCTTGTGCTTGGAATGACGAGAGAAACCAAAAATAGTTCTAAGAATGTAGGAGTATATGTTACTAGGAATGCAAGAAAGACTTTTCTAGGAGGTTACCAAAAAGACCAGCTTTCCCGGAACACATGGTGAATTGTGTGGAAAAGCAACAGGAGGAACATTGGGGGAACCCTGTTTCCTTTCCAGAACTTATTTCCCTTTCTAATTACATTTGACCCAAGTGTATCTGAACATGCTTTTGTTGACCCCTCACCATTCACTGTAATAATGCCAGCTAGGAAAGAGGCTTCAGAAATGGACTGAAGAATAAACAATTGCAAAAAATAATTCCCACAAGTCAACTTTTTGTGGGTTGATGGTCCAAGTCCATTATTTGGACCAATAGGAACCAAGGCTAGGCCAGGAAAGTGCTTGCAGTGGTGAGGACTGTCCACCAGGGAGGGTTGCTTCTGCATTTAAATCATTGGCAGCAGAATCCTGAAAAGTAATTTTTGGCATAAACATTTCCACTTGCCCCAGTGGAAATACTGTTTTTCTATTGAATTCCTGAAAATTTTAAGTGGGGGATGTGAGGATGATGGAGCAGAAGTTTAGGGGAAACTAGATGGTTTGAAGAGATATGTTAGAAACATTTTGATGTATCTAGGGGCATGACTTTCAAAACTGCAATTATATGGTTTGAGAAACACAAGCTTTATCTTTATTCTCATACTAGGGCAGTTCTGGGAAAGACCTGAAAGTTCAAATAATTAATTCCATAAATACACATTTAGCCTCATCCTCTCAGTCTGGACTTGCCTGTCTCAAGGAAGAGTAATGTGCATTTAGATTCCTGATCTTGGGCTTTAGAATGACTATTAAGTTGTCATCCTGAAAATCTCCTTGGGACTGTGGAGGGAATTGGATATAAGGGGATTCATCCCATAAAAAGTGTGTCAAGGACTTACACAGGGCCTTCAGCCTTTTCCTGGATCTAGGGAAAAGCTTTGCCAAGCAATTAGCTCCTAATGAAGTTTCATGTTACAGAGACCACACACTCCTTTAAATCAAAGTTGTTGCTTTCACTGACCACATCTGGCACCAATGGACCCAGAAGTGGGGAGAAGGTCTAAGGTTAGGTAGAGCAGAAAGGACTCAACCCCAAGTATTGGAGCCATGACTTATGAATGTGCAGTGTAAAATGAACAGGAGAATAGCTGACAGATTAGAGGCTAACAAGCAGATTATGAAATACAACTGCATTAACTTTTCACAGAAAAGACCAAGACAGAAAGCCAACATCCCAGGTGCTGGAGAGATAGCATGGAGGTAGGGCGTTTGCCTTGCATGCAGAAGGATGGTAGTTTGAATCCCAACATCCCATATGGTCCCCTGAGCCTGCCAGGAGCGATTTGTGAGCTTAGAGTCAGGAGTAACCCCTGAGCATTGCTGGGTGTGA
Organism: Crocidura indochinensis; assembly: GCA_004027635.1. Taxonomy (NCBI): domain Eukaryota; kingdom Metazoa; phylum Chordata; class Mammalia; order Eulipotyphla; family Soricidae; genus Crocidura; species Crocidura indochinensis. The sequence goes on from PVKC010002299.1 coordinate 32,797, forward strand.
CCCAAAAATTAAAGGGAAAAAATAAAGCCAATATCCTTTTCCACTTTGAGAATAGCTGGTGGGCTGACACTGTCTTCTAGGATATCCCATATGCCCCCCATCCCCATTTGTACAGATCCCCATGGATTTAATGGATTTTATCACTATGTTCATTGGAAAAGAAACAGTGAGAGCTCTTACCCTTTTCAACTTTATTTCCCTTGCGAGACCTTCAAACTAGGCTGCAGAGGATGTGGGATAGGGCTCACATGTGAGTTCAAATCCCTGATCTCTCTGGTCTGTGTGCTCTCTGATTGTTCATTTGAAATAGGACCATTAATGTAGGCCAGGGGTCTCAAACTTGCTGCACGCAGGTCGTTTACGGCCCTTTATACAACATTTTGTGGCCCCGTCCTAGAGGAATCTTTTTTTGTTTTGTTTTGTTTTAGTTGTTTGGGTCAAACCCCCCGATGTTCAAGGCTTACTACTGACTTTGCACGAAAGGATCACCCCGACTTTGCCTCATGCGGCCTGCAGGTAAATTGAGTTTGAGACCCCTGAATTGTAGGCATTTATGTCAGGTACTAAAACCACCTGTTTTAGTAAGCAATAGAATTAGCTACTAGAATTCCCCTACAGTAGTAGAGGGAAGAGTCTGGTAATATCAAATGGAAAAAAGCATGTCCATCTGTGTTGGTTTGCTGCTACTCACTCATGATCAGTTAGAAGAAACCTTGCAGCCAGCCAAACTGAGTGATATTGGAGTTATAAGCTCTCCATGTTATTTTAGACAATCAGAATTTCTCTAGTTGAGTAGTTGAGAGGTTCCTAAACTTATTTGGCAAGATTTCCCCTTTTCAGGAAAATAAGAAAACACTCTAACCCTGACTCCAGAAATCTCCTTTTTTATATAAATAAAGCACCCCCAGTTGTACTCAAGGCTACTACCATTCTCTACTTGAAGAATGGTCCATAACCAAATCCTCCCTAAAAAACACTTTGGAAAATAATCATCTAGAACAACATTCTTCCATCTTTTTACACCTGTAGTTGAGAACCTGTTTGTATATGGGTCCATGAGCCAGCAGTTATAACCAATGTGGTAGATCAAGTGGTCTCTTTACCTATAGATTGGCACTCATGCCTGGATTATCAGTTGGAGATCATTATTATACAATCTAGAACCCTGCCTCAGACCAGTGAATCATATTTGATTTAGGGATTAGAAACTTTAGTGTGAATGTGTGTGTGTGTGTGTGTGTGTGTGTGTGTGTGTGTGTGTTCAGGACTTTCTTCTGGCAATGAGCTCAGGATTCATTCCCAGTCTTGCTTGTGTCACTGTATCTTGACACTTTGACACTGGAGATCCTACCTGGGTTGGGCCTCATGCAAGGCAAGTGCCTTGATCCCTATTCTGTATCTCCAGCCTATGACAACTTTATTTTTGTGCCTTTCATTTTGTTACATGCCATGTTCACTTGAGACTTTGGAAGCAGTTTGTAGAATTTCGGAGAATGAAAAATTTGTATCACTTTGCATATAGATCATTGTGTTGAGGGAAGAAAGAAGATGCTGAATCACAGAGATTCCCATTCATTTTCCTGCTCAGACAAAGAATTTGATGTCCCAAACAGTGAAGATATAGTTAGCAACACCTAAATCCAGGTAAAGGTTTCCGGTAGTAAATCCCTCTGAGTTGCTTGCAGATTGTATTCCAGTGTAAAGATGTGTAGTTTTTTCTGGGAACATATATGTAAATTTTAATAGATTCCAAAAGGGGTCCAGGACCAAGCAACAGTTCAGTAGTTCATTAGAAAGTTGAGACCCTCTTTCAAACCCTCTTCCAAATGGGGATCTACCTCAGAGTTGATGGTTCATCTCATCACATCTCAAAGCCAGGGTTTGAATCATTTTTTAAAATTCTTTTAATTAAATTACTATGAGATACAGAGTTAAAAACTTGTATTGCATTTCAGTCATACAAGACAATGGATTTTGGGGAATGATTCTACTGTGAGTTGTGTTGACCCTGTTACAAACAACTTTCCATCAGATTTGTGACCAGATCTTAAATTTAAAAAACCTTTGAGACCATGTTTAAGGAGATAAAACCCAGTTTAAAGAGCCATTATCCAGCTTGCAAAATGGATCCATTCACCTGTACAACTCTGTTCCTTTCTGAATTTTTATTCGAGTTGGACTCACATATGCATACACATGCACACATACGTGTGTGTGTGTGTGTGTGTTTCCTTGTAGCACTACCACCACCTGATCTTTGCAAAAATGAGGGAGGTAGTGATAATTACACAGGACTTTCAGAGCTTTTGTTTATGTTAACAGATAATCTGTCTTTGTTCTTATGATTGCCCACCTTTTTCTCTTTTTTTTTTTTTTTTGCAGTATGATTTTATAATTACAGTTAACCATTTACCTTGGCCTGGAGTACATGTGACAAGTAGAACTGGTTTGTTTGTTTGTTTGGGGGATTACATGCAGCATAGGGAATACTCCTGGATTTTTGCTTAGCTGCTATTCTGGGTGTTGTCCAGGTATATCGTGCTTGAGAATCAAATCTAGGTCTCCTTCTTGCAAAATATATGCTCAACACATTGAGATACTTCACACTGTTTTGTTTTCTTTTTGTATTTTATTGCATGTTAGATTTGAAGAAATGTTTAAGCTAGGGAATCTCAATTTCCCTGTGTTAGAATCAGTAATTAAGTTTATTAGGATAAAAGAAAAAAAAATCTAGTAAGGATGAAATATTTGAGATAGAAACGAGTCATGCCTGTAAAATGATCCAGAAATGAATGATTCTCTCTTATCATAGTTTTTGTAAAGATTTATTAATGTACAATATTATGAAATTTGGGGATTTTAAGCATTGAGCTTCACATCTTTAAATATGTTTAATCACTCATTATCATCACTAAACAAGCCTGTATTTCTGGAACCCAGTGTTCACTCTGACTGCTAAAGAAGACAGCAAATTTTAGGAATGATGAGATTAAAAAACTGTTTTGTGTAACATTGTAGGAAACCTTTCTGATTCAGATGCTGAATCTGACTGTCATTCTCCCATCACAAGTAGAACTAAAACACTTCAACTTACAGCATCCCTTATGTGAATGAAAACCTGTCTTGGCTTAATATCTACAAGAAATCTCCTATTATGATCAGATGGAAACACCTCCAGCAGAGTATTTTGGGGTGTTTGTTCTCAGGGCTGGTGCAGGCAGAAAGACCACCCTTTATTTTGAGAGTCCTTTTATTTCTAGTGTGGTAACATTGCTGAACAGATCATCTCTTTACTGAAGCGTGAAGCTTGGTCTTGGTCCGCATCCAACTCAGTTCAAAGACACCCAGGAATACTTCAGTGAGTGACCTGAGAGCTCCATGAACACAACCAGTTGTAAGAGGAGAGTGGTGGCAAGACAGAGAGTAGCTGCATTGTGTCTTGGTGTTCCTGGGTAAAAAGCAATGTATAAGTCTCTGCAAAAAGTCCTTTTTGTCTCTGTTCCCTATGGGACACATATACACACATACACGTATATATTATACACACACCTACCACTTACCTTCAGATGGTGTATGTTACATGAAATTGCTCTTATTCTCTTCTCAGTTTTGATTTGGGGCCCCATACCACTGTGCTCAGAGTTTTCTGCTGACTCTTTGCTCAGGGATTATTCCTGATAGGATGTGATAGAATTAAGTGAATTGGGAATTGACTTTATATTGGTTGCATATAAGGCAAGTGCCCTACCTGCTGTACTCTCTCTAGGCTCCAGTGGTCTCATTCTTTTTCTTTTTTTCTTTTTTTTTTTTTTTTGATTTCTGGTTTTTGGGTCACACCCAGCAGCATTCAGGGGTCACTCCTGGCTCTTCACTCAGAAATCGCTCCTGGCAGACTCGGGGACCATATGGGGTGCTGTGATTTGAACCACTGTCCTTCTGCCATCTCTCCGGCCCTGGAATCATTCTTTTTTAAAAAAGATATTTCCCTAGTGGTTCTCAGACCTTACTTCTGGCTCTGCACTCAGGGATCACTCATGGTAATGTTCAGAGGCCCTTATGCAGTACTACTGATGGAAGTCTGGTTAGGCATATGCAAAGCAAATGCCTACCCATTGTACTATCATCCTGTCCCCTTGTGGACTCATTCTTTTAAGTGCCTGACTACAACCCCCACCCCCAGATGAAAGCATTATAATCCATACCTAAGACCCCTCATGACATCTATGATTAGTTTTCTCACTGTTTTTTTTTTTTTATTGCTCCTTAATTTCTCTAGAAAACAGGAAAGCAAAAGCCAGATATGTAGGTGGGAGTCATCATAAAAGCTGGAAACCCATCAGCAATGGAGCAAGTTGTCTAAGAACTTGTAATTGGAGGAGAGTTGTGGAGGGCAGTGGATAGCACACTCCAGAAATTCAGCAGATTTCTCTTAAGATTTGATTCATTGAAAGAGAATATACTCAGGCCAGTGTTGCGCCTAACAGTGGGTGAAACCAAGAATTGTCTTTGGGCTCTTGCCAATGACATGTTCTTTTAAAACACTTATTACCAACAGGACAGAGGAAACAGTCTGTCATATGAAAGAGGTGGCTTAGAGAAACCTTTCCCCCTAATTTCAACCATTAAAGAAAACTTTTGAGGTGAACAATCCACTTTGCAACTGCCTTGAGATGAGGTGGAAGCGTGTTCCTTAAGGGTCCCTCGGGGGACAAAAGCTGCTCTCTGAGAAGTCAAATGTCAAGACTTAGCTCAGCCGAGGCAAAGTGAGGGCTTTTTTTTTCTCTCTTAGAGGAAATGTTTCTTTACTGTCGAGGGACTCAACTTGGCAGAGACGGTAAGGAAGAATCCAAGAGCCTTGTGGTTCCGCTATAGGCCTCGCAGACACTTGGATTTCCTGTGAAGTGTGACCGCGTGACAGAGTTGAGCGTGTGCTAGACTGAGAGGAGGAAGCCTTCTGTGCGATCTTGGACCTCAGTGCTCCCATCTGCACATGAGAATTTGGAATCAGTGCCCGGACTCCATCAGGCTTTAAATTTCCGTGACTTTGCCAGTCATTAAAAAGGGAAACGTACACAGCTTTGCCTTCTGAGCAAAGAGGCAGTCCATGGAGATGATCTAGCTTGCTTTCAGCAATTGATTTATTTCACACACGTGGAGTCATTCTATAGAGTGCTGGCACAGTGTTGGCTTCTGGGGATCAAAATGTGAGTCGGAAACCCAGGGTCATCTGAGATCTGGCATGCTCCTAAATGACCTTTGCTTCTGGACATTTTACCCTCTTTGAGTTGCTGCTCAAACATAAGCCTGGACCCCAGAATCTGCTGGGATATTAGTACTGTGCTGGTGACCCTATCTTCTAGGTCACTGTAAGTTCTTCGGTCTTATTCCCTTACTGTGTCCACAAACTGCTTGGATCAAGGGCTCATGTTAGCAGACTCTATTGGTCAGAAATACAGAAAATTTTGCCTTCTGTGATTGCCCATTAGACTGGTAATGACCTAAGGATGTGGTCGAAGTGGAGTCAGGGCTGACTGAGCAGAGAATTGGACCCTGACCCTGGGGATGAAGAGTTGGAGGGAAAGCATGGAGCAGAGCAGGTCATTGGAACAACATCTTTCAGCAGAAGCTGCCCAGAGCTAACATGATTTGCGCTGAACTCTATACAAATATGTGAAGAACCTACTTCATTCAGAATCAGCACCTTTCATCGTGGTAATGGGCACTGTGCTCACAGAAGCTGTACCGTGTCTTATTCTAGGGCTTCTGCCTGCAAGAATATTAACTTTTAAGGGAGAGATGGCTCTTCTAAAATGAAAAAAGACAAAAAGCATGAATTACTGGCAAGGAGATAAGTGTGAACCTTGCTGGAAATTCTTGGGACTGTCAGGAAAGTAAAACATGTACCCACTACTGAGATAAAGAGGAAAATAAGGTGACTCTTACGTTACAGTCCTCCCAAGTTTCTTTCTCCTCAACTCTGCAATGAAGGAGGATATCCCCTCAGTCTGGTGTTTGGTGTTTGGTTTTGGGAAAGTGAAGATGAAGGGGCTCTTCCTTTATCCTCAAATTAGGGGGCTCTAGATGAAAAAAAAAGCACCTCTGAAGCAATGACTTTTTCCCACTCAGAAACACTATTCAATGCCTTGTCCATCTTCTCTAGGTTGCCCCGTTTCTTTTCCTCCTACTCTGCTCTCCCATTTGGGTACAGATCTCAGAATTGCTTCTACTCCTGCTGCTCTGGGATCTAGTAGAGGAGAGAACCATGAGCTTCTACTATAATGCTTTCTGTTTCTTGTCAATCAATCTTGTGTTTGTTCACCTGCCAATTGATGTTGGTAGGAGGGACCGAAGAGGGATGGAGCGAGGAGAGTTGATTTTTTTTCACTTCAGGCTGTAGGAGTGTTGAGGGGGACATGGAGGATGCTTTACGGGGTTCAGTGAGCTTTTGGCCCAAATAAAGCAGAAGTCAATTTCTTAAGTGAATAAGCCCAAGAGCCATGTGAAATGTCTGTCTCCTAAAATTTGAATGTAATACAGTATATATGGTCACATATGGTAAAAAGTCACCTCTGTTTTGTTTGATAATTAATCAGAAGTGGTAAAACAGAAAATTTGTCTTAAATTATGGCATGTTGGGGGCTGGGCGGTGGCACTGGAGGTAAGGTGCCTGCGCTAACCTAAGATGAACCGTGGTTCGATCCCCCGGTTCCCCATATGGTCCCCCGTGCCTGTCAGGAGCGACTTCTGAGCGAATAGCCAGGAGTAACCCCTGAGCGTCACAGGGTGTGACCCAAAGACCAAAAAAAAAAAATTATGGCATGTTTTAGGTAGCCTTAAAAATAAGAACATATAGCATTAAGTAGAAATTAAATAAAATTTCCTTTCTATTGGATTAAATATTTTTGTTATAAATGTCTTCAGTAACTGTGAAATTACAAAGTTATTGTAATAAACCATGATTGTGTTTCAGGCATGTACTATTTTAACACTGATTCCCTCACCAGTGTCCAAATATTATCTTCCTCCAGTGTTTGCCCTTCCCCCTTGTTTGCCTCCCTCTTACCAGTCTGGATTTTATGAGACACTCCCCTCCTCCCCTCCTATGCAGTTTTGCTCTGTGGTTTACAGTTCATTTGCTAATAGGATTTTTTTTTTTTGGTGGGGGGTTTAGGTCACACCTAGCAATGCTCAGGGGTTTCTCTTTCTCTGTGCTCAGAAATCCCTCCTGGCAGTCTTGGGAACCATATGGGATGCCAGGGATCGAACCTAGGTTGGTCCTGGGTCAGCAGCATGCAAGGCATACCACTGTACTATCGCTCCGACTCCCAAAACATAATGTTTTTACTACCTTTCACATTCCCTTCTCTTCCTGGCTGAGCACTTCCCTTTACCAATTGTTGCTGACTCCCTATCTTTTCCCCCTGTCCCTTCAGGTGGCATATTTGCTCCTGAGCATCAATTCTCATGTTCTTTTTCTATGTACCATAGCCTCTTTATCTACTCATATATTCTTGAATATTTGTGTTGTTTCCCTATTTTGACCATTGTGGATAGTGCTACAGGAACATAGGTGTGAAAATGTCTCTGTTCTCAATTTGTTTTCAGTCACTTGCAGAATATTTCTAGAAGTGGGGTTGCTGGATCAAATGGGAATTCTATTACTAATTTTTTTTTTTATGAATGCTCATCCCAGTCAACATCCCACCAGCAATAAATGTGGGCCTCTTTTCCCCACAACTATTGAAGTGAATGTTTGGTTAAAGGTTACAAAAGCTAAATCCTTTAAAGTTATGGCAACAGGTGTACTTTGGGCTGGGGGAGAAAACAGGTACAGACTTAATACACCACGACCTGTACCTATAATGTTGTGCAGGGTACTGCTTGTACAAATGTACATGGCATCTTAGGAAGTAAGATTATGAGAAATAATCTTGGAAATTCTAATTGAGAATAAGATTTGGAAAGGAGGCCTTTCCTGGTGGGTGAGAAAGAACACATGAGGGCAGGTACATCGAGGTCACTGCAAACATGAATTCTGTGTCAGTCAGGGTCTTTGACCTAATCCTTGCTTAGCTATACTGAGGGTCAGTTGGTATCTCCCACGAGGGGCTATGTATATGATCATAAACATATTCATGACAGACATGAGATCCTTGGATTTGACACATACCATGTCAAGAGCTCACTTCACACATGGATTCTTATGAAGAAATCAGGAATATTACTGCGATTTACTAAGCCTCCATGCACATAGGACATCACGGGCTAAGAGAAGAACACGTCACCTTCCCAAGGGCTCATCTCTCATGAGAAAGAAACAAAATACAGTTTAGCTCATAATCTAACCAGAAAATGTATAATAAAAAGCTTCACTCAGGACTTTGGAGCTCAGAGAGGGGCACATTTAGCTGTGAATATAAATACAACTTGACTCTGAGTTGAATTTGCAGAGAGAGGATTTTACACCAGGCCCATTCACACCTATCAGCTTTCTAGGTACAAGTTAGGGAGAAACAAATAAGAGATTCTTCTGTATGCCTCATTTTGCCTGGCCCCTTTTGTTGATGTTGGGTACTGATGCTGGTGCATCAGAAATCAGATGCCTTGGGACATAATTTTTCTTGAGATATAAGTAGGATGCAGCATGGTGTGATGATTTGATTCATGTGCACATTCTGTAAGACTTCAGACAAGAAAGCTACTTAACACATTGTTTGCCTCCTGTGCTCTAGCTTGGGGGGACAGTGACTGTTGGGGATGACACTCCTTGTGCTCACTACCCAGACCTGTGCTTGATATCCACATGGGATTCGATCATGTGACATGTTCTGCTTTGTGACTTCTGCTTGCTTGATGGTCTGAGGAACCCCACCCACAGTGCTGGTAGTAAGAGCTGGGATGAGGCTGAGGTTGAGGACAGAGCCCCAATAATTCTGTTTCTGCAGAGCCGGCTTAGATAGCTCCACTCTTAAAGATTTTCTTGGAAGTTGAAACATGCAGATGACCTCTGGAGGCCAGGGGACTGGTTCTCTTTGGGTTGTCTCTTCATCTGTAAATGGAAAAACTTGAGGATACTTTTCACCCAGACATTTTTGTGTCTGCCTCCAATGCAATGCTCCTGATTCCACATGAATGCTGTCTCTACAACCTCCTGCAGCACAAAAGTGATGTGATGCTCCAAATCAATAAGCAGATTCGAGAAACAGTGGAGAGAGCCTGGGAACCAAGGGACAACAGATGAGAGAAAAAGGAGGAGTGGGGGAGGAGAGGGGTTCTGTCCCAGGCAGCCTCCCACAAAAGCAGCCAGGGAGCTAAGTATCCTCTGGCCTTTTTCATTTCCTGGCGTCATCTGCCTGGGAATCTGCTAATGGCTTGCAAGGGGGGTTGCTGGGCTGACCTGAGGGGACAGAAAGGGAGGGACTGGTGGCAGGTGCAAGCCAAGGCTACAATGCAAATCTTGGGGCAGGATCGAGGGGCCAGGCCTGGGGGCAGTTCTGCAGCCATTCTTGGGAGAATAGAAAGGGAGGTTGGCAGCTGGTCGAGGGGAGAAGGTGCAGGAGGGGAGGGGTTCCCGGTCGGGTTGGAGTGGCTGGCCCCCTAGAGAAACCCACAGTGAAGTGAGTTCTGGGACTCAGCAATCAGTGCGTTGTGCATGTCCAGCTGTCACTAAGGCAGAGCTGGAGCCCTCCTGTGAAGCTTGGGGCAGAGGGTATCAGAGGTGGGTGGGTCCAGGCGCTGCAAGAAGCCAACCTCGTTGACCTACTCTGGTTCTATGCACTATGACCTGTCAGTTCTTCATCTGATGCTGTCTCTGCCTCACATGCTTCGTGTTTGCTTTTTTATGCTGGACCCAGATTTAACAAAGAAGCACTTAGGATTGTGATTTTTTTTTCTTCTTCTTATACCTTCCTACTCATTCATATTCCTCTCTCCCCCTCCCTGTTCTCCATCATGTCCTTTAGCCTCTCTCTGACCTGAGCGCTTACTGTCATATTCTGAGTTGACAAGGATGCATTAAATACGGAGCTGTACTCAAGAGTTCTCCAGATTGCTGCTCTTCTGGGGGTTGTTTTCTTTGGGATCGGAGGAGAATATCACCCCTGGGTTAAGTCCAGACAATACAGAAAAAGTGCCAGGCCTACCTCGGGCCTTTTGTGAGGGACAACAGGCAGCTCAGCACAGAGGCATCAGTCTATCTGCCCCACTGAAGGTGAACCCAGTGATATAAGTGACTGGGTGCAGAACCAAGAGCATTTCATAGAAGACTAGAGTGGGAGGCCAGCTTGTGGTAGGGAAGCCTAGCAAACTAAGGTAGGCACTTTAATCAGGTCCAGGCCAGCCCACTCACCAGGCAGTTATGTATGAAACTGGGCCAAAGGCTTTTCTAAGGGGTCAAGGTTAGACACCAGGGCCTCACAGATAGAGCACCCAGTCTTAGCTTTTTCCCTCTTAGATCTACTTCATCCAGAACTCAATCAAGAATCGTAAGAAATCATGAGTTTTGATGTCGGGGTTGTGCCGACATGGAGGTAGTGAGGACACTGTGAACCCATTAAACTCAGAGTCTTTTTCGTCTTAATGGGGTAGGGGCCAGAAACCATGAAGTGCAGGATTGTCTTGGTTTCCAAGCTCAGGCCCTTGCATTCTTAGATCCAAACCAGTTAGAATCTCTGAACTGAGGCCTGACAGCAGTCTATAGAAAATCTGACACCTAAAGCTCTTGGAAGTGCATAGTTCTCAGACTGTCTTGGGCTCCTCCAATGACAGATAGGCCATTTCCTATGATCTCTGTCTTCTGTACTTGCCACATAGCTTGAATGTTATCTTCACCAGGTGTTCTTGGCCACCGGTATCAGTTTGAGCTTGGCCATTTATCTCATTTCATCCTCTTTGTCAGCAGTGCTAAGTTATTTCCTCAGAGGAAGTATCTAGGGAGCAGTGAACTGGACTTGAATCTTCTGCCTTACTAGTTGTTTCACATGCCTCTACTCATTTCTCTTGCCTTTAGAGAAACAAAATTCTTTTTATTGTAAAAAATATTTCATCACCAACTATTTCACATTCTGAAAAGAATTTAGTCTGTTGGAGATTCAGAGGGTCATAAAAATCACTGAACCTTACAACAAGGTCTTCAGAGTTCATTGCTCTCAGCCTCCTTGTTTTTCAGATGAGGAAGTGACTTTGACCAAGGTCAAGTGGTCTGGCATTCACAGCACCTGGTGGACTGTTCTTTCTACTCCCAAAACGAGTTCTGTTTTTGTCTAAAACCAGTGACCATAGGCATTGGATCATGACTGGAAGTTGAGTAGGTGACAGGTGACAGGTGTCCTTTTGGGGCTTTGTTTGGTTTCCTTACTCCCATTCCCATCTACCCGCACTGACCTGCTTTGAAGAAGATTGTGATCGTACTAGCTATCTCTTTCTCAGTGCCTTAGAGGAAGTTCAAAAGCACAGCCATGTTTCTTTGATATTTGTTATTTTTGTAAGAACAGAAAAACCTTTGGAG
>PVKC010002300.1:0-20579 GCA_004027635.1 Crocidura indochinensis
TCATCAGAGTCAATGAGAGGAGGCTGGAATTCCCAGTTTACTCCATGAAGCTCACCACAAAGAGTGGTGAGTGCAGCTACAAAAATAAATACACAGAAAACTACCATAATCATGTGAAAGAATGAGAGAACTGGAAAACCTGTCTGGAGCACAGGTGTGGGTGGGGTGGGAGGGAGGGGGACTTGGGACATTGGTGGTGTGAATGTTGCACTGGTGAAGGGGGTGTTCTTCACATCACCGAAACCTAATCACAAAGACATATGTAATCAAAACGTTTCAATTAAAAAAATCAAAAAAATAAAATAAAAAAAATAATAAGGCCTCCCAATTCTTACCACAGGCTGTGTTCTTCACACGAACTGTATAGAAAGAGGAGGTACAGTAAACACACCCTATATACACCTCAACCCAGACCTTTGCCTGGTCTGTATTGGAAACTGGGGACAAAAAAAGTCTTTATAGATGTATTTAGATAGTCTGAATCAACAGAACTTTCATTATATATAACATGAATTCATTATTAAAAAGTATAAACTCAATAAGCAATATAGGAATAAGCAAACTTTCTTAATCTGTTAGTAGACATTCATAGCACTGAGAAAATATCACTCTATCACAAAGTTCTAAAAAGTTTATGCTGTCTCATTTTGGGAGGTGGAGGAACACTTAGTAGAGCTCAAGACGTACTCCTGGCTCTGTACTCCAGGATCACTCCTTATGGGGTTCTGGGAACCATATGTGGATCAGGTCAGCTGTGTACAAGCCAAGCATGCACCCTATCTGTGTTACTATCTTATGTTTTAAAGAAGCTCCTTTAAAATTTACTGAAAATCTGATTCCAAGGCTATGAATTCTCTGAGCTGTTCCCTGTCTATAAAGCTCTATATCATTTCTTAAAATCTAAATGATAATCTATCTGGATAGAATATTTTTGGGGAGATGTTATTTTTATTTTTTGTACTATATCCTAACATTCTTTTCTGACTTGTAGTCTTCATTCTATAGGTACTTTGTGAATCTTATGGGCTTTACTTTGTAAGTTCCTTTTTTTATTGCATTGCTTTCCATGTCCTGTCTTTGTGTTTTTTTTTTTTTCATTATGATTACAATGTGTCTGTGAGTTTTTCTATTTTCAGTGGGATCCTCTTTTATTAAATCATCACGAATATAAAGTTACAAAGATTTTATGGTGAATTTCAGGAATATATTGTCCTAACACCAATCCCTTCACCGGTATCTGCCACTCCCTATCAATGTTCTTAGTTTCTCTCCTACTTCATGGAACCCTCTGAACCTCTTAGATCTCAATCTCCCCAAACTTTTTTTTTTGTTTTGTTTTGTTTTTTGTTTTGTTTTTTGGGCCACACCCGGTGATGCTCAGGGGTTACTCCTGGCTATTTGCTCAGAAGTCACTCCTGGCAGGCACGGGGGACCATATGGAGAACCGGGGAATCGAACCGTGGTCTGTCCTAGGTTAGCGCAAGCAAGTAGGCACCTTATCTCCAGCGCCACCACCCAGCCCCCCAAACTTTTGAACTTGGTTAATTCATATTTGTTTTTATTAACTTGTGGTTCATGCAATGTGTCTTATTTTCTTCAAGGATTCTGATGGTCCCTATATTATTCCTCTTGACTTCATGCCACAGTTCTCAGATGTGTTGTTCATTTCCTTTTAATCACTTTTCTTTCATCAGTTGTTTTCTAGTGGTTTCCTGCACTTCATATTGGGGTTCCTTGATCTTCTCCCCAGTTGCTCCTCTTACGCTGCTGAGACCTTCTATTGCATTTAAAAAACAAAACATTTTTATTGCGGTATAAAGATTTACAATATCATCAAACAAACTTTGATACATACATGAAATAGACTCATCACCAAAGAGCCCACTTCCCTCCCTCCACCAATGTTATGGACACCTCCTAAACCTGCATCTCATCTATTCCCCATGTTAGCTCATTTTGAGGGAGTAAAATGATTACTTTGACCATTTGTCTTTTTACTATGTTTTTATTTATGTCCCATATATGTGCTATACCATACTTTTGTGGAGGTGATGACACCTACACACATAGAAATAAAAGATCTAATCTGAAATTTCATAAATTTGTGAATAATTTTTTTCTAAAACTAAATCTTTTAATAAAGAGGCACATGTTTAATAATAAGTATAATATGTGCTAATATATTTTAGAATTTATATAAAATAGATCTATAGTTAAAATGTAAAATGTAAAATTTAGTAAGAGTGAAGAAAATTTAAAAAAATTAAAGGAGAATTTTTGTTTTGTTTTGTTTTGTTTTGGGGCCACACCCTTTGATTACTCCTGGCTATGCTCTCAGAAATTGTTCCTGGCTTGGGGAACCATATGAGATGCCAGGGAATTGAACCACGGTCCATACTAGGTTAGTGAATGCAAGGCAAATGCCTTTCTGCTTGTGCCAAGCTCAGACCCCTTAAGGAGAAATTTCTAAATATCACTTATCATAACATTTTTAACACTTCTTATAATTTTCTTATTTATTCTCTTAAATATACATTCTATTTGGGTAGGGCTTACCTAGAAATACAACATGCTTACTCCTGGTTCTGTACTTAGGGTTGTCTCCTTACAGGGCTCAAGGTGCCAGGGTTTGAACCCAGGTTGTTTTGTGCAAAGGAAGCTCCCAATTTGCTGTACTATTTCTCCAATCCCCTCTTACTTCTTTGTGCTTTGCTAACTACTTGTGCTATCATTTATTCATCTTTACTTTGTTTGTCTTTAGGCTAAACCCAGCCGTGCTCAGGGTTTACTCTTGCTCTACACTTAGGGATAATTTCTGGAAAACTCAGCATACTCAGATACTTGGGGGTATCAGAGATTGAACTAGGGTTGGTTGGCTGTGTGCAAGGCAAACACATTTACCACAAAACTATGGCTGCAGCCCTGGTGCCATCATTTGAGTGCTAAAAATCCTCAACATTGAGTGGCTAAAGTCATTCTTGAAAGTTACAGAACTGATTGGTTCTGATAGCTCTTGTTTTGTTTTGTTATTATTTTTACTGGTTACCTTCCCCATTGTGTATGTTGTGCTTTTGTTGTGATGAGGGTAAATCTTTGAAGTTAGGACCCCCCGCCCCATGGGTCTCTCTGAGGAATTAGGCTCAGTATTTCTCTTTTTTCTTTTTTTTTCTGTCTTTATTTAGTGAAAGGGAGTATGATGTGTACATAGTTGAGGGGATGTAGAGATGAGAAGAGGTGGCCTGTTGAAAATATGGTAGAGAGATTTGGCAAGGAGACTGACAGGATCCAGTAGGAAGGAAGGGGAATTTTTTTCTAGATCTAAGAAGTTCCCAGTTGTTAACCTCATCTGAGTGTTGGTAAAGCAAGAAGAAACCCTTCTTGCAGCTCTCTTACTAACATTTTTTACTCCCTAGCTCATTGTTGTAAAAATACACTGTACTATGTAACATAAAATAAATGTTAATATACTGTTCATGCCATCTGTAAAGCTTCTAGTCAGCTTTAGACTAATAGTAGCTACATTTGCGGATTTCCTGCCACAAGGAGGCTCTAGGATCTATGATGTTCAAGGATCAGCTGGAGTGAAATTTTTTTTTAAACAATTAGCTAAAGTCATGGCTGTGTTTGGTCCTT
The DNA here is from genome assembly GCA_004027635.1 of Crocidura indochinensis. Classification (NCBI taxonomy): domain Eukaryota; kingdom Metazoa; phylum Chordata; class Mammalia; order Eulipotyphla; family Soricidae; genus Crocidura; species Crocidura indochinensis. The sequence continues at coordinate 3,634 of PVKC010002300.1, forward strand.
CATTCCAATGTCCCTCTGACATTATGCCACACTATATAGGAGAAGTGTGTGCAACAGCATGTTGTTACTAACAACTAGACTATAGGTGGGGATAGCTGGACTAGGTTAGTGGATATGGAGGTCAGATGAAGTGACTTGATATTATACTATATCCTTGCATAATTGTCTTAGTAAAATGATATTTTCTCTCATTCATTGGTTATCAACTTCATTCAAATCTTTTCTCCAGGGATTTCTGGAGGCAAGCCAGAGGCAAACTTGATGCAAAGGACTTAGTTACTACAGGGACCAAAACGAGGTTGACTAGAGAAATCCTCTCTGTACTTCGTTTATCTCATTCTCACTTTTGGCAGCTTATCTATTAACATGAAGTAAGCTAAAGGGACAGAATTTAACTCTTTTCCACTGCTTGTTGGACATAGTAGTCTCTGTGTGTATGTAAAACCTTCTGGATAATTATGTTTTAGTTATTTGTCCTAAATGTGATATATTCTGGATCATTGACCTTAAAATTGATTACATTTTCTCCCTATCACACCCAGTAAGTTTCTCTGGAATATTTTAAAGGGTACGATGACTATTTTTCTGAATTTCCCAATGGCAAAGAATTCTGGATATTTACCTAGTTTCAGCTACTTCAACAGAATATACATATATGGTAAGTACCAAAACTTCTATTTTGTGGAACTTTCTTTGTAAGGGCACAAGGACAAAAACCATTCCTTCCTTCACAGAGTAACCATGCTTCCTTATCCATCATACATCCTCTTCTATCATGGACTGATTATTGATCCTCTGACTTCCACATATGCTACTCCCTTGTGAAACATGATCTAAAACAGAAAGGGCTTACCCTTGGTCTGGGAATAATTTTACTATGTAGGGTCTAAGTTGTATTTGACTGTGGACCCTTTTTTAGTAAGAAAGGCACAGTATTTGGGGCAGAAAAATAACACAGGAATTAATATTTTAAAAAAGAATTAACCCCATTGCAATCCTCCAGCATTATGATGGCTTTCTGAACCCACCCAGAGTCTCTTAAGCCCTGAGACGGTGGCACAATCCCTACATCTAAAAAAAAATCCCACAATATAAGGGTACAAATAAGAATAAATATGAAGACCAAAAGTAAAATAAAGCAACTCAGATAAAAATATGATATGAAGATTTAAACAAACTTTTTTTTATTTGTTTGTTTTGTTTTTGGGGCCACACCCGGTGACGCTCAGGGGTTACTCCTGGCTATTCGCTCAGAAGTCGCTCCTGGTAGGCACGGGGGAACCTGAGGATCGAACCGCGGTCCGTCCTAGGCTAGCGCAGGCAAGGTAGGCACCTTACCTCCAGCGCCACTGCCCAGGCCCCCCTGATATGAATATTTAACAACATGCACTCTGTCAAACTTCAGAAATATAATGATCTTTTTAAAGGAATTATCCTTTATCTCTCCAAAACAAATTTTCTTCCTACCAACTTTTAGAGTTTTTGTTTAATAATAGGATCTTTGGGGCCCGGGAGATAGCATGGAGGTAAGGCGTTTGCCTTTCATGCAGAAGGTCATCGGTTCGAATCCCGGTGCCCCATATGGTCCCCCGTGCCTGCCAGGAGCAATTTCTGAGCATGGAGCCAGAACCCCTGAGCACTGCCGGGTGTGACCCAAAAACCAAAAATAAATAAATAAATAAATAAAAATAAAATAAAATAAAATTAATAAAAAAAAATAATAGGATCTTTAAGCATATTAGAAGGGGGGATTTAGTTATATATAGTTAACTAAATGTTTTAGTGATTTTTTTTGGGGGGGGGGCACATCCAGTGGTGCTCAGAAGTTACTCGTGGCTCTGCGCTCAGAAATCGCTCCTGGCTTGGGGGACCATATGGGATGTCGGGGATTGAACCTGCATCCTGGGTCAGCTTCTTTTGACCCTCTCCACAGCTAATCCAGTTTGACTAGAGGTAAATTGATGCTTGAGGTCTGACTCTTCCGTGTATTTTTTGACTGGGACAGGTTGAGAAATGTGATACAATGTGATTTCTACATCTAGAAATCTCATATTTGCTTACTTGATATGAGATGCATGGCATATTCTACTCATGTAGGATGATCTTCAATTATCTTGAGTGAGATAATCCTCACCAAGGCCTCCATAGTCCGGTAGGCCCATGGGGAGGCATCACAGACTCCTTCTGACTCTGGGCACATAGAAGTGTTAATAGTCCACAGAGGGGAAAATTCCTTCCATTCAATACTGTACATTCCTCAAAAATATTTTTTTTAAGCCACTGGATTCTTGCCCAGCTATCCTGGGGGAACCATTTGACCTCTTGGTCCCCGACATCTTCTGAAACTTGTGACAGTCAAGGGGACTATTTCTTTTATGATCTCAAATCAATGTAGAGGAAAATCAACCCAGGCTATGATGGAGGAGGCTGTGAACAAGGCCAATAAATCATGTGCACAGTGGATAACCAGCTCCAACTCTGGTGGGCTCATGGCCAAGTATCCATGTGAAAGGAGAAAGCAGACCTGTTGAGCCTTGGGTAGGCTTCCATCATATGATAGTGGAAGTCTAGTCTTCTCCCCATTCCCCATATCAAAGGTCATGCAGGGTTATTATATTCTTTTCTCATGTTTCTTTCTCCTAGTATCATTATTTTAAATAAAACATTTGTAAAGACCGCTGGGGCTTAATTTGGAAAACAGGTTTGATTTTTCAAAGGCATTGAACAATGAATCCAAAGGTAGCTTCTGAATCTGGCTATAACCCCTTAGTCATCGAAAACTTCCATTGTTCATCAGATAGTAAAGAAAAGATCCCTTAGTGTCTATGTATTTCAGTATGTATGTATTTCAGGAAATAGGCTTCTCATGTTTGGGGCAGGTGGCCCTACAAGCAGGGAAGGTTGCAAAAGTAGTGACAGGTAAAAATAATGGACTAAGATCCAGGGTAGAAGACTAGGCAGGTGAGTCCTTTCTCAAGTTTGGTGTTTGCTTTGTAGCTGACTTGCTTCAGTCATTAAGCCTTGGTGCTGCCCTAAGGGACAGGGAAGATTTTGTCCTCCTCTTTACACAGAAGGTGCTGTCCAAAGAAAGATTTGAACTCACAAGGTGGTGGAAATCAGCAGGCATAACTTCGGTTTTTAACTTGGCCGTGAGCTGAAGGGCATTAGATAGGTCAGTTTTCACCCTCATCTCATTACCTCCTTTCTGTACAATGAACCAGCATCATTGATATCCTTATCAGTGCCATTCTCCAGGTACAAGTGCTCTTTCTTTTCTATTGGTCTTATGGCCAGTTTTCATGTGGCGCAACATGGTCGCAGTAACTCCAAGCCTTCTATGTAGGCTTTCCCTATAAGCATTCAAATGATCATCTCCTTGATTTATCTAGAATTGAAACATTACCAACACGGGACTTTCCTTTTTAAACCCAGAAAAAGCCCCTAATTTAAAGTGACAAATTAATTCTGCAGAAGCTTCAGAAACACGCTCTTTTTGGGCTACTGGATTTGGTTGGCCCACAACTTGTGCTCAGGCTCTACTCCTCTCTCTGTGTTTGAAGAAACAATGGACATAACAGGAATTGAAGTAGGATTGGCCTTACTTCCTGTACTAACCCTCTCTGAGTATTGCTTGCAAACTATTCTGACTTGCCCAGAATCAATTCTCTTAGACCAGAGCCGATTCCTCTAGCCAGGGAAATTTAAGTGTACAGATTGCTACAGGCATGAAGACAAGCCCTGCCTGAATCACAGCATGGAGGTATAACAAAGGAAGGACATTGGTCTCTGTTCCTCTCATGATCCTCCATCTCTCCTGCTAAATGTGATAAAGGGGCTGTGGTCAGAAAAAAAAATCAGTAAAATCCTTGAGTTCCAGGATCAAGGTTCCAATCTATGTACTCTGAGCATAGTGTTCTTCTCTGAACTCCAGGAGTGGCTGGGAGGGGTATGACACCTCCAAGGAGGTTCTGTGTCCCTTGCCTTTCAGGGCAGCAAAGAGAAACTGGCAAAGTTAGAGAGAAATGAGAGATATGGAGGTCAGAGCAATGGCGAAGTGGTAGGGTGTTTGCCTGGCATGCAGCTGACTTAGGATAGACCCTGGTTCTATCCCCTGGCATCCCATATGGTCCCCCAAGCCAGGAACTATTTCTGAGTGTATAGCTAGGTGTAACCCCTGAGCATCACAGGGTGTGGCCCAAAACAAAACAAAGAAAGGAAGGGAAGAAAGAATGAAAGAAAGAAAAAGAAAGAAACAAACAAGAAAAGAAATGAGAGATAATTCTGATGTAAGAACTTTGGGAGTTTTCTGCTCTACAGCATTGCAATAAAGGATGGATCCATTCCATGCCATTTAACTACAAGAGTATTCACAGAAATAAGTATAGGTATCAATGTGTGTGTGTTTTATGTGGAAGAGGGAATATTCTGGTTAATTCTAATTATGCAAACTTGGCAGCAAAACTGAAGTGGCAGCCCTTCTGTCTGTGTAATTTGTCCTGTGATCCCTGAAGAAATAATCTACTTCAGAGACAAGGGCATCTCCTTGGAAGATCAGTAGCCAGAAAAATTCAGTAGACATCTTTTCTGTAGTGCCAGCTTAGAAGGCCCTGGATGCTAATTCCACTGCACTAAAGCTCCTAACAATAATGACCGCTGAGCAACAAGGAAAGATTATTTTTGGCTCTCCTACTTCTTGTTTTAGGAGAAAATTTGTTCCAGAAAGGTTTCTACAGATAGGACAACTGCTAACATAATGTCACTGAAGACTGGAGAGAAATTTCACACAGAGATTTTTACTTCAAGTGAGAAAAAAAGTGTGAAGGTTATTATCAGGGTGATGATGAAAACACACTGTAATTAGGCACGAGAAATATGTTCTATTTAAGAGATCTAATGTTGTCTAATATTGTATGGCTTATGGGTCAAGTTATCTTCCTGAATATAGAAAAATTTAAAAGTGTTACTAAATAAGGTGACACTTTAACAAAATAATAATTTGAAAATTGCTTTGAATTTGAGACCCTAGAAATAATTTGTGATGAACACTAATAAATATTTCTTTTTTACCCCCTCTCCCCGTTGGCATCTATTCTCCTTTTCCCACCTAGTAAATCCTTGATTTCTTTATAACTTCCCTAGTTTGAAATCAAGTACTACTCCAGAGATTGAATCCTAGGGCAAACTGATCAAAACAAGGCCAATCAATCACTATGACTGGTTGAGGCACAGATATATGACCCAATTGAAACCAATGGAAACAAGTAAAGGGTTACTTAAAACTTTTATTCACATATTGGGTAAAAATTGCTGTTTATTAGTTTTTGTTTTAATAACACAAGGTAACTTTTATTGAACTAAACGTGCTTAGAAAGTGTGAGAGGGGAGAAAAAGGAGAATATATATTTAAGAGAGGACACAGTCTTTTCCAGAATGAAAAAACAAAAAGCAAGCAAAGAGAAAATAAAGTGAGATTTGAGTTCAAGGGAGATCATAGATAGGTTTGAAGACCTAGCCAGGATACTTTTTTGTTAGGGTTGCTAACCTGGTAGTACATAAATCTCAAGGTTAACCATGTTGAAGGTCAAAGTCAACATGGCAGAAAGTAAATTTCAAAGATTTTATGAAAGGTAGCTCCAAAAGTGCTATTTTACTGCCTGAATTTGAATGCCTAAAGTGGATGGGCTTTTCAGTGTATGTCAATACAACAAAGAATCAGTTTAGCCACTAAACTGGTTTGGTCTTCAGATAGTTGTAAACAAAAGATAACTAACTAATGGAGGATGATAGTGTCAGTAAAATAACATTGACTTCGAACTTATTCTTTTTAGTTCTTTGACTATCTGAAACAATGAAAATCATACTAAATATGAATGAAAGCAGGAAATATACACTGTGAATTTCTTAATAATATAATTTTTATTTTGATCATAGTGGCTTGCATATTGTTGACATTAATATTTTAGATACATGTTAACTTAATATCAGGGGGATTCCCATCACAAAATTGTTCTCCTTACACCTTCGTTCCCATCTTACCTCCCATATCTTCCTCCCTTACCCCGGGGCTGCAAGAATACGTGGTCTCCTCTGTGCCTAACTTGCTACTTAGTGGTCTTATACCTTTTTGGTCTTGGTAGCTCCCTTATTTCCTCCTGTAACTGGGAGGAAAGTTACATGGTTTTGTTTGAAGAAGAGAAAAGTAATAAACTGGGGTAAAAATCAAATACGCCGAAAATGGGTGGAGTCCTTCTAGAGGCTCTCTCATCATCAGTTTGAGAGATGAAGGGGAAAAGGTGAATCAACCCAACAGTACAAAAAGAAGTGTCAAATAAAATATCCAATGAGCACTCCAACAATAAAGGTAAGCATCATATAAAAGCCATGATCTTGAGATAAAAACATGGCAGAGCACATAAGGAAAGAAAAGAAAGGAAGAAAATAAATATATAAATATGAATGGAGACAACTTCAATAACCACACCAAAACAAAGAAATCGACAAAAACTATACAGATAAATAAAAAAGGGAGAAAAATTGTTTTGTACTTTTTTTTCCCCTCCTGCACAGGCACAGTAAATATTGGGGTCATTCGAAAAGGAATTCCCTTGGCCTAAGAGCTACAGGGTTTCTCCACCCTTGGAGTATATTGTCATGGAATTAACGATAGACTCTGTACAGGTTCATTTACTCTCCCCTTGGTGCTTTCATGCTGTTTGGACTTCTGCTCCGTCCTGGGCGATAAAATCAGACCTCTGTATCTAAAGATCTCGGTATCTACACAAGTCAAGGGGTGGAACTTATGATGAAGTCTTTCTTTGTGATTCTAGAAGTTCTGCTCCCTCAGTGTCATTTTAATCCGTCTTCTGTGGTTGGTGGTCTTTGCATTGACCCTAGGATGTTTCTAGAGACCCATTCTGTTGCAATTGTCTCAGACAGACCTTTGGAACTGGAAATCATGGTTATTGTGCAGGCCATAGCTCAAACTCTAGACTAGGGTTTTTTTTTTTTTTATTGCTTACAGGATACATATGGTCTGGTAATGGTTCTATCAGTCAGTCATCTGTATATCGCAGTCTTGGCTTTTGGACAGACCAAAGGGTGACAAGTCTTCTGATTTTGTCTTATCATTAGCTGGTGGGGTAGGATAATCTGCTCTTAGGTCAAGTTGTTCCCATTTTCCTCGTTGTCAGGATATCATATTAAAGCTGGCACTTGATGGTGTACCAGCAGTATTAATGATGTCCCAGACTGGATTTATTTCCTGTAGCTGTTGTGAAGAACTGTGTCATTTCTATGTCTGGGATCCAGGATTCAAGGCTGGATGGATGGTGTCTAATCACCTGAGGTCTACGTTGGGTCCACGTTACATATTTTCAAGGTGGGAGATGTCCCTGTATTGTAAAAAAGTATGAGTTCTTATCCCTAGTAGATAAAGCTCGTTTTTATACGTAAGATTTCCCCTCTTTTTAGTGTGCTTTGCAGGGGGAAATGGTGCTACATTATATTGCTGGTGCATTTGGGGGTGGAAAGAGAAGAAAACAGAACAGGTCATACTCCCTAAAAATATAAAAAATAGAAATAAAACTATATGTGCTCACATAAATATATAAAAAAATGAAATAACAAGGTAATTAAAGGAACAAAATGATGCAATAGACTATCTTACATTTGGGGAAAAAGTAGGTAAAGAGGTACTGTGTACAGGTCATATACTTATAATGGAAATATAAGTTTCCCTATTGTCTTTTGGGATTTTCTGTGGTGTGTGGGTTCCCAAGCGACTTTTCATCATGCACCCTGACCTTCTTCAGATTGGTAAGAGAATTGCGGCAGGAAGGACTTGGGAAGAGTTCTTGCTTTGGGGGTACTTTTAGAGCTAAGTCTGTTTTCAAGTAACAGTCCATATTAGGAAGAGTTGGTAAGAAGGGAGGAGGAGCATGAGTCAGCAGGGGAGTTGGTTAGCTCTTCTTGCCAGGGATGAGGTGTGGGTTTGACTGGGTGTCCCTTCACTAGGGTGCTGGGTACTGGTTCATTGGGGTAGAAGGTCAGTCTTGATGCCTAATGGGTTAAGAACTGAGTGTGAAGAGCTTTAATAAGGTGGGAAATCTGGATGGTGTTGAAGGGTGCAGGGATAGTTCGCTATCCAAAGGGGGGAAAGGGGAAAGTATATAAAAGGGGCAGGACAGAAGGAGAGAGAAAATACATTAAAAAGAAAAGGAGAAGAGAAAAAAAGAAGAAATAGTGAAAAGAGAGGATAAAAGAGCAAGGGAATTCTAGTTTGCTTGAATGTGTTCCATGAGTAGGGCCTGTAGTATAAGTCTGTAGGTTACTGTTATTGCTTCGGTGGTCTGACTTGTCACGTGCTTCAAGTCCTAAAAGAAGGTATAACCTAGAGATAAAGTGTATGTTAAGGAGTTGTTTCGGGACATTCTCGTTGTGCAAGCTGGGTATGGTCTCTTGTGTGACTGAGCCCCGAGATGCCATCTTAGTTTGTCTATCCTTTGTATCCAAGAATGCCTGTGGACAGAAAAGCTGAGAGGTTATTTTAAATATACTATGACTAAAGCATTAAAACATATTGTTATGAGATGTTCCCATTGGAGTCAGTGATTTCCCATGGTATTCTTTACCTGTATTTCTGTATAAGATCCCTAAAGGGATATTATGGGCCTTTGTGGTAGAAGGCTGATTGCATACCTGTTCTCTCTATGCTGCTGTTTCTGCTGTTGTTGGTTTCTTTGTGGTATAATGCGTATTCAAGAGTTTTGTTCTTCTTTCATGTGTTTTGGGCACTACTTCCCAGTATTTGTTAACTATTGCAGTGTTTGGAGTTTCAACCCTGTTAAAACCTGTTATTTGATTATTGAGTATTAGTTGTATATAAGGTGTATGTTCTAGGTGCTTCAGAATAGTGCTATCATTCTGTTTTTATCTTTCATCTTTTGACTTACTTTGTTTAACATAATATGTTCTAGATCCATCCATGTTGCTGCAGTCTGTGATTGTATCATTTCTGACTGCCATGTAGTATTCCATTGTGTATAGATACCACATCTTAATGATCCATTTATCTGTTGTTGGACATTAAGGTTGGTTCCAAGACTTGTACACTGAGAGTTTTTTTTTCTTGTTGTTGTTGTTTTTGGGCCACACCCGGTGATGTGTTACTCCTGGCTATGCGCTCAGAAGTCTGGCTTGGGGGACCATGTGGGTTGCTCATTCAATATTCTGACATTTAATATTCCAATCCCAATCCCACCACTAGTCTAACAGTTTTTCCTCACTCACCTGTTTCCAAATATCCTCGAATCCTGCTACTTGGCAGGTATGAATAATTTATTTACTATTTCATAATACAAATAAATGGTAATTTAATTAGCAAAAGAAGAACTTCATTAAAATTTGTGATAATTGTCATATCTTGCAATGGGGTTGTTATCTCATTGTCTGAAACTACTTATACATTGCTAGTTTAGCATTCTGTTGTTGGTTTTCTTTGTTGAGGTTATGTATCTTCCATGATAATTTCACATCAGATTTGGTGTTGAACTACTGGGAAGTCAGTATTAAAATTATGGGGGGAGTCGACAGCTTTGAGGATCTGTGAAGATAGGATCCTTGAGGATCTGTCATATAGTGACAGAAAAATAAGCAAGTTTTACAAACTGTTTTGTAGACTAGACATCTGTATCTCAGGAAAACATGTTTGCAAATAGATTTCTCCTTCAGGATTAAGTGGAGGTAGGGTGTAGTAGTGAGTGAGATATCAGATGTATGGAATGCATGGTAATGCCAGATTCTGACTCACAGAGGACATACCTTGCTGTGTCCCCAAGGGATGGTTGGTGGAAACTGCGTAAATCTAGGGCTGGCTCTAGCTTCTGCCTTTTCTCACTCCCAAAACATCTACTTTATTGAGAGAAGCAGATTAAATGACCCCTCAAAAGATCAGAATTATATGAGAAAAAAAATGAAGTCTCTTATTCCCTAGACTAAAATTCATTTTCCCAAAAAAGGCAAGTGGTGTAGATAGTAGCATTTTGGGGTGGATGTAATCCTTTGACATGGGTATTGCAATCTGGATATGCTCCTGAGGTGGAATGTGCAGCCTGGAAGAAAAAGTTTCCTAGATCAGGCCAAGGGAATTGGGTGGTTGCCTTAGTTTTATAATTTATGATCTTGCTTCAGCTCTGGGCTATTCCTCTCTAATTTGAATTTCACTTCTCATTCACAAACATGCTGACAGAGCATGTGTCATAAAACTGAACTGAAGTCATCCAAATGGCTGACATCTCTACAGCATCTCCTAGCTACAATGCACTCCATAAAGCACAGCATGGGTTACAGACAGCCAGGTATACATTAGGCAACTAATTTTAAAAGGAAGTGACAATGGAATTGAAGAGATAAGCAAAGTATCAGGCATAAATTGATACATCACCTTGACAAGACACAAGCGTCCACTGTGAATACAGAAAGATACATGATTTCATCATAGAGAGAAGTATTAGTTTGTGACATAGATCCTTCTCTGAAACAGTTACAGATGGTAAGACTGCTAGTGTCTGGCTTCCATTTGATTTCTGATCTTTTCATTTCATAGTTCTATATTTTCCTGATCCTTGTATAGAGTATTTCACATTACATATGCTTTGTGAAAGAGACTGAATTTGTTTTATTTTACTTGCCTAAAAGAGAGTTTAAACTAAGTCACTTGTCAGCCTCCAAAAGTAGAAGCAGTGGAAAACTGGGTGATTGTACTTTGAACTATAAAATACTAGCCCTATTCTCTAGTGACATAAAATCCAAGAGGAAATAGGGATAAAGTTCTGGCATTTTCCTCATGAACTAACTTAAAAGTAGGTTAATGAGCAAGAGAAAATTCCAAGTGAAGATTTTTGCCATCTTCAAAATCTCTTAAATTACTAACATTTGTGAAGGTTTCTTCAGAAGAAGATTTGAATTAAAGATCTTTTGAGTTTTTTTCCAATTACATATTTTCTTTAAGAAAATCCTTGTGTGCTAACTTTCTGGAAGATAAGAGAGCAGAAGATATAACTAATGGGAACTTAATTTGATCTGAACAAGACCTCTTCTCCATGGTCTCTGAACAGTTAATTTCCTTCCCATGCTAGTTATTGCTGCCATGATTGAGGAACACACATTTGGTTGTGGCGATTATCTGTATATGCTATATGCTCAAACATTGTCTATGTATTGTCCTCTTTGGTATCATTGGCAAATTTCTCCTGTAAGTTTTTAACCATTAATAATATGTATAAAATCAATATCTTAGAAATTTAGCAAGGATTGAGACCATTCCAGGGACTGTCTCCAATTTTAATATTCCTTCAGGGGCTTTGATTCTATGATTAAGTAAATTCAAGACAAACAAGATGCATGTTTTTTACTGTTTATACAAGTCACATCATGGGGACTATATGCTATAGTTGTGATTTTTACACACACTTTGGTGCAATTATTGTTGGGGAGTTACACCTTCGGTTGTAATGCTTGCCTAGGGTTGAACTTTCGGTTGTACTTGTTTGTACACATTTTTACATTTTACTGAGAATTCCAAATGGCAGTGCCTCCCAAGATTGCACTCAGCCTGTGGGGCCAATACTGGAAGATCAAATTCATTGCCTCAAACCTACAAGGTAAATATTCTACCACTGAGTTTTTATTAGTCTTAAATGAAAGGACTAGGTTTTTTTTTTTTTAGTGTCAGCTTTAATATACTTAGAAATATCCAGATAGATTATAAACAAAATGGCGTGTCCCCAGACAAGATTAGCATTTAATTTATAGCATTTAATTTGACTTCAGAAAACTCACCTTTGCTATGTAAATAGAAATTATTATATTCAGTAAAGTCTTCATAAGAACAAAGAAAACAGAGAGAGGGTCTATATCTTGCTCTTTTTGAGCTGGGATGTACATCTCTCCTGTCATAATTCATAGCTAGCTCACGGTTTTAGATAGTTGACTTTACACTGAACTATACAGTCTTCTCTAGTTGTATATTTGTAGGTCACAAAGCTTCTTACGCTAAAAAACACAGAATCACTTCCTTGACTAAACCCAATATATATATATATATTTTTGTGTGGTTATTGGGTCACACCCGGCAGTGCTCAGGGGTTACTCCTGGCTCCATGCTCAGAAATTACTCTTGGCAGGCACGGGGGACCATATGGGGCACTGGGATTCGAACCAATGACCTTTTGCATGAAAGGCAAATGCCTTACCTCCATGCTATCTCCCAGGCCCCAATATATGTTTTTTTGTATTGTATTAATGCTTTGTGAATCTTGGCTAATTCAATATCCCCTCCCCCATGTAGTCTTTTTAAATTTTTGGTTTTTTTTTTTTTTTTTTTTTTGGTTTTTTGGGCCACACCCAGTGACACTCAGGGGTTACTCCTGGCTATGCGCTCAGAAGTCGCTCCTGGCAGCCACGGGGGACCATATGGGAACCGGGGGATCGAACCGTGGTCCATCCTAGGCAAGGCAGCAGGCACCTTACCTCCTGCGCCACCTTCCGGCTCCCATAATTTTTAATTAATTAATTAATTTTGTATTTTGGGCCACACCTAGCAGCACTCAGGGGTTACTTCTGGCTCTGCACTCAGAAATTGCTCCTGGCAGGCTCAGAGAACCATGTAAAATGCTGGGGATTGAACCGGAGTCCTTCCCAGGTCAGCCGTGTGCAAGGCAAACACCTTACCTCTGGGCTATTTGTCCAGCAGCATGCAGTCTCTCTCTCTCTCTCTCTCTCTCTCTCTCTCTCTCTCTCTCTCTCTCTCTCTCTCTTTATCCAATCTCTGATTCAAACTTCTCAGTTAGGAAAATCTTCTTGGATAGGAAAATTGAGATAGAAGGAATTTCATATGTTGTCATTTGACTTATTTGAGACCAGGTACTTTTTCATCACTTTTTTCACTTTTCCCTGTACTGTGGGAAGTTATCACTTAGTTTGGTTGATGATGACAACTACAAAATTAAAAGGGCAATGCTAAGCTTATAAATTGTGTTAAAGTGCTTTTAAAAGGTTATCGGTGTTCTACATTTTGATTTGAGGGAGGAGATGCTTCCTGATTATTGTAAATCATTAGATGAATGATTTGTGACTCAGGTGCTCATTGAAAAATTCTTTATCTAAATCACATGCCAACCTTTAGCTAGCTCACCAAGGCACAACATTCTTTTCTGGTGAGTGCATTTCAGAAGGGACTTCATTTCTTTGAGATGGATACTAAAAGAGTAACTGGAATGTTAGTGGGTCCCCATGATGTGACTTGTATAAACAGTAAAAAACATGCATCTTGTTTGTCTTGAATTTACTTAATCATAGAATCAAAGCCCCTGAAGGAATATTAAAATTGGAGACAGTCCCTGGAATGGTCTCAATCCTTGCTAAATTTCTAAGATATTGATTTTATACATATTATTAATGGTTAAAAACTTACAGGAGAAATTTGCCAATGATACCAAAGAGGACAATACATAGAAAGAAAATAAAAGAATAAAATTAATAAGATTAACTAGAAAAATTAAAGTGTCATCAAGCTGCAGCTTTGATTTTCTTGCTTAGATACATAAGCCAAAGTTTTCTGGAATCATTAGTATTCCCCAAATTTTGTAACAGAATCATGACATATTATTATAACTTGAGAATCATTGTGCTCTAGGTAAAAATAAGTTAGGATTTGTCATTACTGGGTTCAAACTCTGTAATTGGAAAGTGAGTTAACTGACTGAATTCTTGTTTTATCATGCTCTAAGCTGAGGAAAAAATGATAACAAAGCAGCCCCTTAGTATATTTTCTAAAAAAAAAAATTGGGGCCACACCTGGCTGCTCTCAGGGTTATTCCTGACTGCTCTCAAAAATCGCTCCTAGCAGATTTGGGGGACCACAAGGGATAATGGGTCCATCCCAGGTAGGCCAGCTGCAAGAAAAATGCCCTACCACTGGGCTATCTCTCAGGCCCTAGCCCCTTAATATATTTACAGCTCAATGAAGCTATGAAAATGACAGGACTGGCCAATGTTTGAGTAGAATTCAAGTCTTAGTTATAAGAAACCTCTGCAGTTCTGGTGGTTCAGATACTTGACTTGTGTTCAGAAACTTTAATAAGACAAACTTTGATAAATGAAGTCACAGAACTGACAAATGATCAACTCTGAGCCTACATTTTCAATATGTAAAATTCTGATAATAAAGTAGTACCAATAATTTAATGGAGTTTTTGGAATGTGAGTGAATAATAAAGTATTTGTTTCATTTTGACTATGCCTGACAATGCTCAGGGCTTAGTATTGGGTTTGTGTTCAGGTATCACTCCTGGCAAGACTAAGGTTACCATATGGAGCATCAAAGAGTGAATACAGATCAACTGTGTGCAAGGCAAGCAAAGTACTCTTGCTTACCCTATTATATATTTTCTTTGGGGATCCTATTATATCCATCATGTGTTAACTTCTATCATTACTAATTGTATTCTAAGTTATACATCTAAATGTTTCAAAGAAAGGTTCCTATTCCTGCATATTTTCCATGTTGATGTTCTAGACATAAACAACTTTTAATTTTTTAAGGTAGAAAAGATAAAATTCTGCCTTATAGATACTCCATCAAGATATCTCCCAGAATCAGAAGAAGAGTTACATTTGTTATGAACAGTTTTTCTTGTTTAAAAGTTTAAGAATTTTGGGCTGGAGAGATAGCACGGAGGTAAAGCAATTGCCTTGCATGCATCCCATATGGTCCCTCAAGCCTGCCAGGAGCAATTTCTGAGCATAGACCCAGGAGTAACCCCTGAGCACTGCTGGGTGTGACCCAAAACAAACAAAAAAAGATGTAAATGTTTAAGAATTTTATGTGCTGTTAATTTTATGTGCTCATGGGTTCATTGCTAGTCTGTGTTGCCTTGAATATAAGGAGCTATCTTTCAGCTTTATTTTGTGCATAAGATGGTAGATTGTTTAAAGATTCTACTGGATTGGGAAAAGTTTTTATTTTCAGTAATTGCATGTGCTTTAAAAGTATGTGCTTTAAAAAGAAAATATTTCCATATACACAAACTGTCTACTATAAACACCACCTATTTAATCATTCACAAAATTTATCTAATAAATATCAAGATCCCAACCGACCCAGTAATGTGCTACAAGCAAATGTGCTTGGTGAACAAAACCCTCTTTCAAAAACTTAAGTTCTAGCTTAGTATTAGATGGACAGTGAGATTCATTTGCTATTCTTTAGATTTAAGATTGCAAAATATCTTTGAATTTTTAAATTTTGTTTTGAAATTTTTATACTTTCCCCTTTGCATCTGATTTACTGTTGGGGCTGCAGATTACTTTTCCCAAATAGTCATTTTCAGTGCATTTTGAGACTTGATGGTAATTGCAGGTTTTCATTAAAAAGTTGCAATATACTGTCAAAAAATTTTTTCTAGTAAATTTCTGTGGAATAGTATAATGGCAGATTATTACTTAAAATATAAAGAATTTTGCTCTTTTTTTCCTTAGCACTTCCTGTAAAAACCAGGAAAGCTATATTAACCTATTTTTATAAACCTATGCCCTGTCAAAGAAAAAAGGTCCAAAGATTGTAGAGATTGAGGAAAAAAATATACAATAAATATTAAAAAATGTGTTCAGCATGCAAAGCAGTTCTGAATAAAAACCGGAGCACACTAGGGGTTAACATAGCCAAAAATACATGTAAACATATTTTAGTTTTGAGAAATGGCTCTTAGAAGATTTAATGACTGTGAAAAGCCCCCTTTTATTTCACATAAGAAGGAAACTTAAAATAGTCCGTTTAGCATGCTGGGAAATCCCATTCTCGAGGCTCTACATTCTCTGCATTTCACAGTTGTAGAGAACCTGTCTGGGGCAGACTTATGGCTCAGAGGGAGACATAGTAAGGACACACATACTCTGACCTGGAGAAGGTTCCGATTCATTATGGAACAGATCTCAAGCAGGTCAAAGCTGCACTGTTCTGAGATTTGTGATATAAACAAACTTGGGATAGTATAAGCATGCTTTTAGGTTAGGTTGGGGAGTTTCGAGACTTGGATTAGGGTGCTGAAGGGGTCTAATATAGTATAGTAAGGAGTATTAGATGAATGAAGTTATATTCATTTTTTAAAAACAACTGAAGACTTCTATGAAACAAGACATGTAGGTGTTGAGACTTTTAATAATGAATATTTAAGGCAGTAGTCACGTTCCAGGTTTGTGGATTTTTCTCTTATCAAAGAGCAGAACATGACCATAGTAATTTATCTGCAAATATGTCCATAGAGACTTTGCCAACTGTATTCCCCGAATAGCTTGTTCTCCCCACATGACTTCCTGGTAATTGGCCAATTATGGCAGCTTCCTCACTGCAGAGTTCTATCAGGAGAGCTATCACTTGTTGCCAAATAGTAAAAGCCATCTTTCCGAGAGACGTTGCACTTTGACTTTCTTCTTTTAGTGACCTGTATAGGTTCACAGCATTCCCACGGATTATTTCAGGATAGTTATGAAAATTCTTGGGGATTGCATTAACCCTTTCTTAGATGGTATTCATCACACAAGTCATATTAGGAGATTCATCTTATTCCACTCAAAACCTCTGTTTTTTGAGTGTATGAATTAATGACTTTCCATGAGGAGAAAAGCAAATAAGTCATGTCTAGGTGAACTGAATAGACCTATGACCTGATCCTGACTGGGGCTGTTTTCCTTTCAGGAAAGTGCCTTAATGGCACAAAATTGTTTTGAGAATGGGAATTAAGGGTCTCAATTATATGACAGTGTGGGGTTTCTGAGAAAAAAAAAAAGAAAGAAAAAGATCAGATTTCTGAATAAGTCTTTCACAACATTTAAATAACTTAAGAATTTGGGGGATTTTTGCTTGATTTTCCCCCTAAAGATAATAAAAC
>PVKC010002300.1:20679-44401 GCA_004027635.1 Crocidura indochinensis
CGGCAGCACTCAGGGGTTACTCCTGGCTCCATGCTCAGAAATTGCTCCTGGCAGGCACGGGGGACGATATGGGGCACCGGGATTTGAACCGATGACCTTTTGCATAACGCCTTACCTCTATGCTATCTCCCGGGCCCCAAGCTTATGGTTTTTAATAAAATACCTTATTCAGGAGATGGGGAAATGGTAAATGGTTAAGGTACATGCCTTGCATTAGCTTGATCTGTTTGATGCATGGAACAATATGGCCCCATAATTATTAGGTGTATCTCTTGAGGTCTCTAAGAACTCCAAGGCATCCCTGTTGGTCCTCAAACACATAGGAGCTAACATTGGCTCTTCAGCATGGTAGGTCAAAATTCTCTAGAAGTGGTTTCCAGACCATATGGTTTTAAAACTCACCCTTATTTATTTATTGCATTAGCAAAATATATTTTTATTTTTTAAAATAAATTGCTTTATTTAAGAACTGTGGTTACAAAATTGTTCATTGTTGGATTTCAGTCATATAATGTACACCATCCTTCACTAGTGCATCCTTCCCACCACAGATCTACCCCATTTCTCTCCCTATTTTCCATTCTCACCCCCAACTATCTCTAGGGCAGGTGATTTTCCTCATTTTGACACTATGGTCTGCACTTATTGTCAATGGATGGATGCCATGCATGCCACTTTATTCTCTTTCAGCACTGAGTTCCTGTATAGAGTGATTATAATTGTCCTAGTAGACCATTTTTAAATCTAACTGCATTCACTGTTTTTTTTTTTTTTTTCTGGTGAGCTTCCTACCCTGGGCTGGACCTCTTGACCCTTAATACTATTGTCTTTGCATATCTCTTATTTTTCTTATTTCCCAGAAATAATTGAAATTATTCTGTCTATCCCTTTCCCTCTGGCTAATTTCACTCAGCATAATAGTTTTTCACGTTCATCCATGTATTAGCAAATTTCATGTCTTCAATTTTTCTAATGGCTGCATAGTATTCCACTGTATCGATATTCCACTGTTTCTTTAACCAGTCATCTCTTGTCGGACACCTGGGTGGTTTCCAAATTCTGGTTATTGTAAATAGTGCTATGTTGAGCATTGGAGTGTAAAGGCATTTTTTTACATTGCGTTTTTGTATTACTAGGATATATTCCTAGGAGTGGTATTTCTGGAGCATATAGAAGTTCAATTTCTGGATTTTTGAGCAATGTCCATATTGCTTTCCATAAAAGATTGGACCATTCAGTCTGCACCCCGCCAACAGTGATCTAGAATCCCTTTCTCTTAACACTGCTGTATGTATGTGTGTGATGTATGCTACTCTCTGTGGTGTGAAATAATATCTTATTGTTGTTTTGATTTGCAACTTCCTGATGATTAGTGATGCAGATCACTTTTTCATGTGCCTTTTGGTCATCTGTATTTCTTCCACTGGCAAAATAAGATTGGAGTTATCACTTTCCCCAACTTGAAACTCTACTATAAAGTAGTAGTCATTAAAATGCAAGCTACTGGAATAAAAGACAGACCAATGGAAAGACAGATAAATGAAATAGCTTGAATATCCAGAGATGACTCTTGGGTTTATGAGCAATCAATTTTTTAAAATCATTTTTATTGAGACCAATGTGAAGCACAAGTTTTTTACAGTTGTATTTCAGGTAAATAGTGACAGTGATTTAGGGCCATTCCCACTACAGTGCTGACTTCCTTCCACCATAGTTCCCAGCATTCCTCCCTTAGCCCACTCGACTGCTAGAGTAACAAGTCTCTTCTGTGTATGGTTTGTTGTAGTTTGGGTCTCTTGAGTCTATTGGCATTGACTTTGGTTTGGGTATTTAGGTTTGATCATTTTTTATTTCTACTCAAGGGTCCAGAGACTGTTAGGCCCGTTAATTCTCTTTGTAGGAAGATATAGAAATAAGAAGTGAACGATTAATATTTGTAAAGCAAGAAATATAAAGTGGAGAAAGGAAAGTCCCTTACACAAATGGCGCTGGGAAAACTGTTCAACTACATACAAAAAATGAATTCAGACCCTTCTTAACACAATGCACAAAGGTCAAATCAAAATGAATTAAAGACCTTGATATCAGATCTAAGGTACATAGAGGAAAACATAGGCAGAACATTGAAGCTTAAGGCATCCTCAAGGAAGAAACAACACTGTCCAGACAAGTGGAATCAAAGATAAACGAATGGGACTGCATTAAACAGAGAAGCTTCTGCAACTTTAAAGGAAATAAAATTTAAAGGAAATAGATACAAAGACCACCCACAGAATGGGAGAAACTATTCCTTCAATACCCATCAAATAGGGGGTTAATATCTAAGATATACAAGACACTGATTTAACTTTACAAGGAAAAAGCAAAATATTTTAAAAAATAAATTTCTTTATTTAAGCACTATGGTTTACAAAGTTGCTTATAAAACAGTTATTTCTGACATTAGTTATTCTAATACCAATCCCACTACCAGTGAAAAATTACATCTACCATTGTCTCCTGATTTCTACACTCCTCCAAGACTGCTGCTCCTTGACCGGGTATGAGTAATTTACTTAATATTGCTTGTTAAAATGAATGATAATGGAACTGTTAAGAAAAAAATCTACAATGAAAGAAAATTTCTGAAAATTAGCCTATTTTGCAATGGATCATTAAAGTCACTGTCTTGAAGTTTACTAAGCTGTTTGTGCTAGTTGAGCATTCTAGTGCTGATTTTATTTGTTGAGTTTAGGCAGCTTCTAAGAGTTTCATGTCTAATTTGGTGCATTCCTTCTGAGACATTGTTGAAAAATATGAAGGTGTTATGTTATTCAGGACTTTAAGGACTTGTGGAACTGGGCCGATGAGTTGATATGGTAGCAACTATGGGATGTGGGCATGGCTACTGGTGTTTCCTCCTTTACAGGGGGAAGGTTTCCTGCCCTTACTCCAAAGTATCACAGAGATTTCAGCCCCCAATTCAGCGCATCTGGAGGTTTTGTCAGGTGTCTCTACAAAGATTAGTGGGAAAGTGGTAAAACTGGGTCATTGGCAAGGCAGTGGTTTTTGGATGTGTGAAGCTATCTTTTTTTCTTTTTCTTTTTTTTTTTTTTGATCTTTCTTCACCTCTATTCCAAGGCACCCTGGAGGGGCCGGAGAGATAGCATGGAGGTAAGGCGTTTGCCTTTCATGCAGAAGGTCATCAGTTCGAATCCCCGCGTCCCATATGGTCCCCTGTGCTTGCCAGGAGCAATTTCTGAGCATGGTGCCAGGAATAACCCCTGAGCACTGCCGGGTGTGACCCAAAAACCAAAAACGGAAAAAAAAAAGGCACCCTGGAGCAATCAGCTGTAAAACCAGTATATACAAGAATTTTTTTTTTTTTGGGTCACACCAGGTGATGCAAATCTCTCCTGGCTTGGGGCACCATATGGGATGCCAACTGAGGTCTGTCCTGGATCAGTCGCATGCAAGGCAAACTCTGTAACACTGCACTATCGCTCAGGACCCGTATCCAAGATTTTTTTGCATCTTGTCTTGCCTGTCTTTTAAGGATTAACTGCATCTATGGTACTGGTCAATAGGCAGATATGGTCATAGCTGCGGATTATGGACATAGCTTCCACGATTTCACCCTAATATTTTATTCAAATACATGTTTTTTGAGTAATCATACTTCGCAGTGTTTATTCTTGGTTCACTGCGTGGGGACCATATGGTGCTAGGGGGCAAATCCAGGCCTCTTATATGTGAGGCATGTATTCTAGTCCTTTGTGCTATGTACCCAGTCCTCAAATGTTTTTAATTAATTTTTAATTAATACTTTTATTAGAAGATTTTATACTCATGCTTTGTCTATGCTGTATTTCAGTTTTTGAAAGAAAAGGGAAAAAGGGGCTGGAGCAGTGGTACAGTGGTAGGGTGTTTGCTTTGCACGTGGCTGACCAAGACAAATGGTTCGATTCCCCCCCCCCCTCAGTTTCCCATATGGCCACCCAAGCCAGCTCATTTCTGAACTCATAGTCAGAGGTAATTCCTGAGCGTCATAGGATGTGGCCCCAAAACAAAACAAAACAAAACAAAAAATGGTAAATAAGGGTCGAGCAATAGCACAGCAGTAGGGCATTTGTCTTGCACGTGCCTGACCCAGGACGCACCTGGGTTCTGTCCCTGGTGTCCCAAATGATCCCTCAAGCCAGGGACGATTTCTGAGAGCATAGCCAGGAGTTACCCCTGAGCATCACCGGTGTGACACAAAAACCAAAAGAAAAAAAAAAGAAAAGGGAATTAGAAGAATTCTTCAAAAATAAAATTCTACAATCTACATCATGGCTCAATGCAGCCATTTAAATTCTAGTTAATTTTAGATAAATCAGTATTAAAACAAGATTATGAATAGAAAGGATTTCAAGGGTTGAAATATATTGAAGTATATATAATATATAAATATATATACTGGCTGAATGCATATTATTTTTATCAATCTAATTATAAATAAACAAGCTAAATAAAAATGAGTTACATGATATCCACACACAACTTCAACAAAGGAATCATTATTTGCCAGAGTGCCTCCACCCTATGCCTGCTACACTTTTCAAAGTGCTCAGACACATTCAGAGGAAGTATTTGTGGCTTCTTGTCTTTGGAGGTAGAGTAAGTGCATTTGCTGGATATATATATATATATATATATATATATATATATATATATATATAGGTATTTTCAGCAGTTTGACAAAGTAACTTGTTTTGTTCTTTGCTTGGTTTCCCTTGCAAAGTTAATGAAATTTCATTGTATAAATCTCATAAATTTTCATGTATATTTTTCTGGGTTCTGTTTCTCAATTTTAATCTTCAGAGTGTTGGCACAATATCCAAGTTCAGACATATGACACTAATTCATAATCCTGCTGTTTTCAATCATCTAATCAGGGTCAACAGGAGTCAGCTTTTGTTTCCTGTCCCCAAAGAATGGCATTGTTACTTAGTCTATATGAGAGGAAATTATTTATGTTGGGGCAAAATTCCATTCACATATTTTAGATGTGTTCCTATAGCTGTTACAGACAGGATTAAAGGCCAACGCCATTTCCTAGACTTTCTTTTTTGTTTGTTTTGTTTTTGCTTTTGGGTTACACCCAGCGGCACTCAGGGGTTACTCCTTGATCTTGCTCAGAAATTGCTCCTGCCTGGCTCAGGGAACCATACAGGGTGCTGGGATTTGAATCACAACCCATCCTGGGTCGGCTGAGTGCAAGGCAATAGCCCTACTGCTATGCTATCTCTCTGGCCCACCCCAGCATTTCCTAGACTTTCTGCTGTACACCCAACATGACTTGGAATCATGACTTCTTCAAAATGACATGTTCAAAGTGTCTACTAAAGAGCAATGAACTCTCAGTATCTCTAGGTGAAAGGGATTGACCAATTGTGTTCTTTAAAATTCTTTATTTTGTTTTGTTTTTGTTCTTGGGCCACACCTGGCAGTGCTCAGGGGTTACTCCTGGCTATCTACTCAGAAATAGCTCCTGGCAGGCAAAGGGGATCATAGGGGACACCGGGATTCAAACCAACCACCTTAGGTCCTGGGTCAGCTACTTGCAAGGCAGAAGCCACTATGCTATCTCTCCGGCCCCTGTGTTCTTTAAAATTCTTATGTTGAAACATAAATTCTAAAAATATGGTGTTTAGATGTAGTGTCTTTGACAAATACTTAAACTGAGATGAATTCCAAAGGGTAGGCAAAACTCCCATGATAGGGTTAATGTCTGATAACAGACAGAAAGACATAATCCAAGAGATTTAATAGCCCAGAACCTTGATCTTGAGCTTCTAGTCCCCAAAACTTTACAAAAATACATTGATGTTATTTAAGTCACCCGTCTATGGTATTTTGACATAAAGCAGCCCAAACAAAACATGCCAGGCTACTACTGTTACTATTGCATAGAAATATCATTGAAACCCAAGGGACAGAAATGAGCCGTATATAGGGTGAAAAAGCTTAGAGAGGTCAAGTGAATACTTTCTCAGGATTTGAAACTCAGCAAGGGAAAACTGACCATTATATCCAGGAACATGTTAGGACAAATACTTCCCTCGATGAACTAGAGTAATAATATAGTTGCACCAGTAACCCTAGACCAGTTTACCTGGGTTTGATCCTCAACCTCCTAATGGTCAGGAGTTATTCCTGATTGGAGACTGAGGAAGCTTTATCTCAGATATACCCCTGAGAAAAGCTAGGTATGCCTCCTCCTCAAACCAAAACAAAAGAAAAACTTCCCTAGAGGTTCACTGACCAATATGGTAACCTCTAATCGCATATGGAATGAAATTTCCATCTTTTCTCACATTCCTATGATCTGGAACATGATACAATCTCAATATACAGTGTAAGTATATAGGGTTCTCAATCAATTCAAAACTGAGAAACCCAGAAATCCTTCTTTTGGGAATCTATTCCCAGGACAGAAAAACATTCATCCAAAAGGATATATGCACACGTTATTCACTGAAGCACTCAATGCAATAGCTAAGACTTGGAATCAATCTAGCTTTCCAACAATAATAAAATAAATCTTGACTATGTGGTGTATATGTATATAAACATATATGTGTATATATACAAATACATATGTGTATATACATATGTTCATATATGTACATATATGTATATATACAATGAAAAACTACATAGCTGTAAGGGATGATGCAATTATCCAATTTGCAGTAACATGGATGGAATTGGAAGATATTATGTTAAATGAAGTAAGCCAGAAGAAGGATAAATACAGAATATTACTTTTTTTTTTGGTTTTTGGGCCACACCCGGTGACGCTCAGGGGTTACTCCTGGCTATGCGCTCAGAAGTCGCTCCTGGCTTGGGGGACCATATGGGACACCGGGGGATCGAACCGCGGTCCGTCCTACGCTAGCACAGGCAAGGCAGGCACCTTACCTCCAGCGCCACCGCCCGGCCCCAGAATATTACTTTTATATATAGAGATTCAGATTAATTACACAAATTCAGATAATACACATAATTCAGATTAATTAGACAAAGAAAAACAATGGTCTAAATGGTAATTGTCTTGAACACTGTTGGCTCCAGTGTTGGCTCCAGTATAGTGAGAAGGAAAGAGATTGAATGGAAGAGAAGAACAAAATATGAAAGGATGGGGGCTAAGGAGTCTCAGCATTATATTTTTATTTTATTTTATCTTATTTACTTTTTTAATAATATTTTATTTAAATACCTTGGTTACAAACATGATTGTGGTTGGGTTTAACCAACACAGCATTGCTGTGTTAAAAAAGACAAGGCTAAACATCCAAGCCAAAGGCAACAAGAATGGAATCAAGAGACCAAAACTTTAACAATCCACACTTGAAATGGGCCTGCATTATGCTGAGTGAAATAAGTCAGAAAGAGAGAGAAACACACAGAATGGTCTCACTCATCTATAGGTTTTAAGAAAAATGAAAGAGATTCTTGCAATAATTTTCAGAGACAAAAGAGAGGAGGGCTGGAAGTTACAGCCCACTTCATGAACCTCACCACAAAGAGTGATAAATTTAGTTAGAGAAATAACTACATCGCGAACTATCCTAACAATGAGAATGTATGAGGGAAATAGAAAGTCTGTCTAGAGTACAGGTGGGGGGGGGAGGGGAGGAGGGATATTTGGGACATTGGTGGTGGAAATGTTGCACTGGTAAAGGGGGGTGTCCTCTTATATGACTGAAACCTAACCACAATCATGTTTGTAACCAAGGGATTTAAATAAAATATTATTAAAAAAGTAAATAAGATAAAATAAAATAAAAATATAAAGCTGATTAAAAAATAATTCTAGGGCCCGGAGAGATAGCACAGCGGTGTTTGCCTTGCAAGCAGCCGATCCAGAACCTAAGGTGGTTGGTTCGAATCCTGGTGTCCCACATGGTCCTCCGTGCCTGCCAGGAGCTATTTCTGAGCAGACAGCCAGGAGTAACCCCTGAGCACCGCTGGGTGTGGCCCAAACACCAAAAAAAAAAAAAAAAAGAAATTCTAGGTGTAACTCTAGAAAATGACCTTTGTGAATTTTTCTAGGACTCTAACATACTATATTTGAGTTGGTTTTTCTACTTTTGAGTAACTACCAGGTATCATTTATTGCAGCATAATTTCATTATAATTTTATAAACAAATTAAGGACCTTTATATGGATGAAAGGATAAAGAAAATGTGTTACACACATATATACATGTTCAGACATACAAAAAAAAAAAGAATGAGGGGTGGTATGGGATGCACCTAGGGAACATTGGTGATGGACACTGGTAGTGGGATTGGCCTTGATTCATTGTATGTCTGAAATCCAACTATGAAGGACTTTGTAAATCACAATGGTTTAAATAAAATTAAAATAAAAAACAAATACACTTTGTAGTTGTAACCAAAATTCCGTATCAGAAATGGGTACTGTGATTTCTGTTCTTGAATTACAACTCCTGGGCAATTTTTTTTATTTTTATTGTGAACAAAATAAATTATGAGTCTTTCACAGTATAATTTAAGGTACATAGTGACAATGAATCAGGGGCATTCCAACCATTAGTGTTGTCCTCCTTTCACTGGGCAAGTTTTGATCATCATATTTGGTTATTTCAAGGAGATACAAGCTGCACTCACAATGCTGTAGAACTTTCTTGTGGTTGAGAATCTCTATGTAGGCATCACCTACAATGGAATACTACTTGGCAATAAGAAAAGATGAAATCATGCAATTTACTGCTCTATGAATGGATCTGGAGAATATTATGCTGGGTGAAGTTATCCAGGAGAGGAACAGACACAGAATGAACTGTCTTGTATGTGAAATGTAAAAAGTCAAAATTGGGGTATAACAAATGTCTAGAGAAGACAGACACTGAGAAATGGTCTTCAGTAGGATACTTATCACAGACAGGGGAGTGGAAGTATGAAGTGAACACTGGTTGAGGGAGTGGGGTTGTACTGTGTTATACATAAAACCTTATCATGAGTAGAGTTGGAAAAAACATGGAGCCTAAATAAAAGTATACTTTAAAAAGGTGGGCTGTTAGATCTTATGGATATCTGGCTGGTATTTACAAATAATACTGCCTCTCAAAAACTTCCTAATCTGGATCAAAGGAATGTCCAATTTCTGTTATATTTTGTGAGAATCGTATTTCATGTAGACACTCTCAGATATCTGTTAGTAAGTGATGTGAATGCTCAAAGCTGCTTGTTTTTGCATGTTCCTTTTTTTGGAGATTTGGCCAAATCTGTTCACTCCATACATTGACTACACACTAACATCATCTGGAATTTTTCCAAAGTGTTGCTGTTTAAGTCTACCTCCAAGATTCCGATTTAGTTCATTTGGGTTATTGCATGCCCAGTTGTGTTTATAAACTTCTGCTGGGAGGGCCTAACACCAACTTGCTTCAGAATGGGTTCATATGACATCTTGGAAACACTTTGGAAACAGCAACAACTTGTTTTCAGGGCAAGATTCCTTGACTCATAACCAAACAGTGAGATGAAACAATAGGATGCTTCTTGACATACTGACTTTGACATAAAGATCTGTGCAAAATCCAAGATCTTTAATTGCAGAAGCCTGGCTGTGAAGACCATGATTGAGGAGAACTTTTACTGGGCCATGAAGAAAGACTTTGGTGTTGGACAACTTAGTATGCTTGGAAGCTGTAGTTGGGCTTATGGCAGGATGCTTCCTGGACAGGGTCTCCCTACTTTTAGGCTAAAGGTTTTTCCTTTCTATTTTCCCCAACTTTTGCTGCACCTATGCAAAAAACATGCCCCACCTTCCTTTTTAAATTTTTTTAAATTTTTTAATTATGAGAACAAAGATGCAAAGAACGAGGACAAGGTAAAGTTACAGTGGAAGAACAATCACCCATAAACAGAATTCTCAGTAATCCCATTGCTGATATCTTAACTTTGAACTTTCAGCCAAAGAACATTAAGAAAAATAAAACAGAACCCATGTACAATTACTTTGTCCCTCAAGTCCTCAGATTGTAATACATAATATTTCTTAGCAGCACACAAAGCAATCTAAAGCCATAAAACTTATGTAACATTGAAGGCAAAGTACTTTTTTACATTTCCATGCACATGCATATTAGTTTAAGTTAATCTCAAAAGTTGAAGTGGGTTGTTTTTTTTAAGGATTAGAGTCAAAGGAGCACAGTAAAAACGGTGTTAGAGTGGCGATTATTGTTTGTATAGGTCCACCAAAATATGAGGGACATGGAAAGGAAAAGCCTTGGCCTAAATACAAGGAGACCCTACCCCTAAAGTTTCCTGGCATAAGACCAACTCTAGGCTCCAGGCAAACTAGGTTTCCCAATCCAAGTCGTTGTCTGTAGTGCCAACACACTTTTATTTTTCACACAGTCTCTGTTGTTGGTATCATGTTTCTGTATTCAAGATCCTGGAATCTGCATATCCTACATTGCAGTCAGGATGGTGCAGTGTCTTCTCGTTTTACCTCACAATTAAAGGGCAATGCAGAGAGCCCTGTTCTGTAAGCAGGTCGTTGCTGTTGTCAAGTTTTCTTAGTGTTAAGGGAAGTCTCTTTTGAGCAGGTCGATGTCGAAGCCATGGTAGGGTCTTCCCTGGTAGATGATTGCTTCCAGGTGTTGTTATAAAAAGCCTTGGATATTTCATAGATAGCTTCCCTGGTTCAGGGGTGAATGGGAGGATGCCCATTCTTTTGAGGCCTGTGCCAGGTCATTATATCAATGTTCAGGGTGTAAGGTCCCATTGCACTACAAGATTTATGTGTTCCAATCTCTATTAAGTAAGAACTTATTTATATGTTTAGTATTTTCCCATTTTAATGTGCCTATGCAAACAAGGAACAATGCCACGTGGCGTTATCGGCACAGATGTGCCCCCTCTTTCTTAAAAATTCTTTTTTATTTATTTTTTACCTTTTAAATAGGAACTCTCACCCTTTTTATGGAATCTTGGAACACACAGTACTTTGTTTTGCCTCATGTTTCTGCATTTTTTTTTTACAAGATTGAGAAGAAGGAAAAAAGGAAAAGATGTGGGCCAGGGACCTGGTCGTCTCATGTACATTGGTAGAAAAGGAAAGGATAGACCTGAATATCCAGGCCACGGTAAAAATCCATGAACTAGAGACCTAGACTTTGATAATATATACTTAAATGGGTCTGTTGTACTGGCAGGCCAGGGGGCCAATGGTGGTGGTGTAAGATGCACTCTGGAATCATTGGGAAAGAGAGGTTGACACTGGGGTTGGAATGGCCCTGATTAATTATATATCTAAAATTCAACTATGAAGGACTTTGTAGATCACTATGGTTTAAGTAAAATAAAATAATAAAAAATGAATCTCCCTATGTAAAACTAAAGTTCCAGCAATGCTGAGAAGAATCACCATGACAGAGACTTTATCAAACATTTTAAAACAGTTGACATGCCCAGAGGATTACCTGGTACATATAGAAGGAACATAATGAATGTTGATTTTTGTTCTTGTTATTGGTACATGGCTAAAACCACATCAAACACCAAATCTATAAACAATAGAAATTTTACTTCTCACATACCAACCATAGTCTCACCAAAGAACCATCTTAGGAGTAATTATCTGTTCTTAAACAAAGAACCATTTTAAGAACAATTATCTGTTACCAAAGTGTGTCATGCCCCTTCCCTCTCAGCAGGGTGAGGTAGGAACTTGGGTCATACCTGTGCTCTAGGATTGGAACTCAGGTACCCTCTTAGTATTGCTCTGAGTATCAAATGATGTACCAGATATTAAGTTGGGTCAGCAGAGTTCAAGACAAGTACCTTACTCTTTGTACCATTTCTCTGCCTCTGTTCTTCTCTTTCTGCTCAAGCCATTCAAAGGAAGAGAACCTTGATGTTTACCTACCCAAAGCAGGTTTGATGGCCATGACTCCAGAAATGAGATAGGCAAGTTTGTGAAACTAGGATGCTTATTTGTCAACACCTCAAAATACTGGAAGGAGACATTAGATAAATAGTGTCGCCTAAGAATAGACAAAATAAAAACATGCCGATAATTATTTCTCCCTGACAGGGAAATCAGTGCTGATTAATTTGTCCTAGCATCTTTTACTGTAGGGCACCATAGAAGAAGGTACAATAAAAGATATGCAAAATAAGACCTAAACTTTTTATTAATGAGCTTGTGCTATTTATTCATAACGCATAAAATTTTCATAGGAGTCAAATTCTTCTCAGATATTTAAAAAAATCACTGGGTAATTTATTTTTGAGTGATAGCAGGTCTATTTACCTGCTCTAATATTTCTCTTTATATTGTTACTGCTGAAGTAATGCCTTGATTATTATGGTTAACAATTTCTCATTCTTCCTCTTTAGGAAGACAGTCAATTGAAACTAAAAGAGCTTATTTTCCTTTTGGATTTTCCCTATTTCAAAATTTTCAATGTCTTTCTGAGTTGAACTGACCTTATAAAGGCATTGTTTCAGAATAAGCTGAAAAATAAGCTCAATTTCATAGTGTTTTTGATATGTTTACTGGAAAAATTCACTGGTCATCTTATTCCAAGAGAATCTTGGTTTTTTTTTCTTCCCCTTTTACTGAACACTCTAATGAGATGATAACATTATACTCCGTGGAAAAGACAGTATAGAAGACATGGGATGCATAACTTCTTCTTCTTCTTCTTTTTTTTTTTTTTTTTTTTTTTGGTTTTTGGGTCATACCCAGTGACGCTCAGGGGTTACTCCTGGCTCTGCACTCAGAAGTTGCTCCTGGCTTGGGGGACCATATGGGAAACCGGGGGATCGAACCCTGGTCTGTCCTAGGCTAGCGCAGGCAAGACAGGCACCTTATCTTCAGCGCCACCGCCCAGCCCCGGGATGCATAACTTCTTGCTTTGAAATTAAGAAGCTCTAATTCTGGCTATCACAGGAATATAGACCAGAAATATTACACAGTAGCCCATGATCTCACAATGGAAAAGTATACAACATCTCAATGAAAGCTACTGCAAGGGCCTTTAGGATTCCGTTCAGAATGCAGGCTGGCTAACCTCTCTTGGTGCCTCTTTTCAGATATAAAAATGGAGACTGTCAGTGTTGACATAGCCCCTTTGAAATATTTATGTTGACAGTTTTACCAGTGACATCTCTGGAGAGATGTCAAAGGTGACACTCTTGAGTGTTACTTTGTAAATGACCTTTTCCAACTTCATGATGCCAACTGGCCCTTCTGTAAGTTCATGTTGCCAAAATAAAAACTGGGCAGACTAGAGGTTTCCATAATTGATTCACCCAATTTGTTTATTTAATTATTTCAGACATGTATTTCACGAATGACTACCCTATGTCAAACATGTGCTACATATAAGAGAGGACCATACAGCAAAATAAGATGTGACAAAAATTTTAAAAGAATCTCTTCCCTTGTTGGGAGGGCTGACAAGGAGGCTTTCAGGAGTTTGGGAGTCTGACACATTACTGCTTTCAAAAGTCATTATGTTATTGATTTAGCCAATTAAATGGACAAAACAAACACACATCACTTCCATGTAGACGCTTTAAGAGCCGATTGTTAGCCTTTTTCTTTCTCTCTCTCTCTCATTTCCCTTGTTATAAGTCCAACAGAGTCCGCCATTCAAGCTGTTTTTTTCCTGTTCTTTCCTGTTAAGGTTCAGGGAAAAAGAAGGGCAGAGCAAATGGAGTGTGACATTAAACAACTAAATTCAGACAAGAAGTAGCTGTTCTTGAGCTGCTGTGGTGTTTTGTTAACACAACACAATCTAGTCTGCCCTGACTCAGAGCATGTGGTCCTACTGCTGGCGTGGATTGTAGCCACAGTGCCACCTGCAGTGCAGTTGGTCTCAGAAAGGCCACTTTCAGTAAACTTCTGTTCGGAATGTATGTGAGCCTGTGTCCATCCATTTACTCGGTTCTTTAAGTTTTGAGAATTTCCCAATCAAAGTAGTCTGTGTTAACACTTGTGTAAGTGTAGTTGTTGTTACTCAGTCCAAGAGTAGAGCTTGGCTTTTGGGAGGGCTAGGAGATGCAGAGTATGGAAGAAGTTTCTACTGGAGCTGAGAATAGCTAAAGCATTCTGCCTCTGTAGGAACTTCTGCTCAGTTCTTGCCCCAAATGTCACAGCCCACAGCTGCTTTCAATCACTAGCTGCATGCATTTCCTGTCCAAATCAAAAAATAAAGAGACTCACACCACCAGAATGTCCCTTTCCTTCTCCCTCTCCTAAGTCCTTCTCTCCTCCCAATATTTCGATTTATATTACTGGATTTAAAAGAAAACATTTAGAAAAATCCAGAATTTGATGTTCGGAAAGCCAAGTGCCTTCTTTGATTTGTTTTCTGAAGCATTGTTTTTTCTGGAGTCCAAGTGACTCCCTAGTTAATGGTGCATTTGTTCTATGGTCAGGGTGAAAGTCCGAGGAAGGATTTTCCTCTGATGCTGTGGCCTGCTCCCTAGAGGAACTGAGGGGTTTGAAGGGATTTGAAGCTGGGGGAGGGTGGAGCCGAGGGGAAAGGAGGTAAATAGCTTTGGTTCAGCTCTCTGTCTTAACCTCATATTATCCTTTGGCCTCTTGGTTTGATGAAAATCATTTTATTTTAATCATCCTTCCCTTGTTTATGGAACTCCCACTATGTATCAAGATCCTTCTAAACAACTGAATATATTTTAATTGTTTTTAGATTCCTTTCTGGCTTTGAAATAAACATAAAAAACCCAACCTTTGAAAAAATAATGCTATCATTAGAATAACATTACAGATTGTCGACAATTCAATTCATCTTTATATATCCACCAAACTGGTTGGTGATCATCACTAAAGCAACAGAAACTGAGAACTGAGATGAGCTTTTCTTCTAGGGGACTCTTTTTTTTTTTGGTTTTTGGGTTACATTCGGCAGCACTCAGGGGTTACTCCTGGCTCTACGCTCAGAAATCACTCCTGGCAGGCTCAGGGAATCATATGGGAAGCCTGGATTTGAACCACCGACCTTCTGCTTACAAGGCAAACACCCTACCTCCATGCTAGCTCTCTGGCTCCTAGAGGACTCTTATTTTCCAGCTTCATGGGATATACCGTTCATTGGACATGGAACCATGGGAAAAGTCAGCCTAGAAAGAGGCTGCTTTTGGGGCCGGGCGGTGGCGCTGGAGGTAAGGTGCCTGCCTTGCCTGTGCTAGTCTAGGACGGACCGTGGTTTGATCCCCCGGTTTCCCATATGGTCCCCCAAGCCAGGAGAGACTTCTGAGCGCATAGCCAAGAGTAACTCCTGAGCGTCACTGGTGTGGCCCAAAAACAAAAAAACAAACAAACAAAAAAAGAGGCTGCTTTTGAGTAGGGTATTACCAAGTTACCACTTGGGC
Source organism: Crocidura indochinensis (assembly GCA_004027635.1). Lineage (NCBI taxonomy): Eukaryota > Metazoa > Chordata > Mammalia > Eulipotyphla > Soricidae > Crocidura > Crocidura indochinensis. The sequence goes on from PVKC010002300.1 coordinate 36,088, forward strand.
CAAGAACCATCACTTACAGCAGCTGCTATTATGAGTGTCTCTGCTTTAAAGGGGCCTTAGATATCCTACTATAGCCACTACTGCAGATGGAGTCTAGACCAGCTCACTCAGAACTCATTCTTTTTAAAATAATCTCTAGATTCCTACCTGGAAGTTGCTAAGAAAATATGTGTCTTCAGATTCCACCTTCATTCTCTATCTTGTCCTGATTTTTTCACTTTATTGAGCAACCAGTGATTGGATGAAAATTTACTTTCACACTGTTTTTACAGTTTGCTCAGAGGAGCATAGTCTAATCTGGCCATTTTTGCCAGAAATGTGATACTAACAAGGCGATGTTAAAGGGAGATATTAACAGGGGTAGCACTGAGATGAGAAGAGAAAGGATATTGCCAAGATGCAATATCTTCAGCAAACTCTGCCCAAGAGCTCAAATCTTCCATCACTCTGTCTCTGCATTTTCCAGTCTTATGATCAAAGAGAGATTAAGGTTCTCAGATAAATTTTGTCTAAAAACCAATATTGGGATTTTCAGGTCTTAGCTTGATTTGCTTAACTATTTTTTGCTACTTGGATTGCTTTCTTTTCCTTATTCTTTGCTGATAAATATATGCCTTATGAATTTTAATAACTTTAAATTTGGGTTATTGATTAGAAAATATTCAGTGATGGATGAATAAAATTGACCCATTTAAGTACCTGTATTAATTAAGGACTGCCTGTTTAAATAGCAGAAAAGGATACAAGAAGATCTGTATTGTCCTATGACATAAAAAAAGACCAGTAGCAGCAATCACTCATAATTACAAATGATTTGGAAACAAACATCACTGGTTCCCATTTTCTTATCCAGCGTACAGGGATAACATTGAATAAAAAGAGGGAGGCAGAACTAATCTCTTAAGTTCAACTTGTCCCAAAACCAATGTCTAAAAATAAAGGCAGTTGAAAATTTCCAAATGAGCATACATCCTCTGATCATAGATGAATTTCAGTAAAACTTGAAATATGTATAGAAATGTAAAGGTAGTTGTATAGAATGACATATAAAGTATATACAGAATTATTGGATTTCCTTTTGGGTATTTTTCTTTTGCTGTGAATTCTAAGAGTGACATTATATCCAATCAAAATAAAAATAATTAGAATTAATGTTTTTTTCATAGACTTTATAAGTCAAGAACATGTCATAAACCAGGAAGAGCCAAAACTTCAAATCTTAATTTATCATGAGAGATACTAGGAGCAGAAGACTGCTCTAATGATTACCTATTGCTGACCTTTATAATTAGAGTTATGATAAAACTAAGGATTCTGATACAAATTCTGTACTTTGTTCATCCCAATACATTACTTACACAACACTCTTCCAGGTATACACTGTGAACATACAACTCTGTGAAAAGTTGATAGGAAATGAAAACTAATTTGGCTTAGGAAAAGCACAATCAAGATTCCTTCTCTTTGTAACTTTCTATGAGAAAGGGTATGGCAAATATATACATATGCATTGATACACTTTTATAAATATATTGGGGAGCTAATTGAAGTTATTTGCCTTATGAGGAAACTTTGACTATTCAAATAACACAATGCTCTGTGCAGAAAATTAGCAGTTTATCAAGACCTAAAACTCCTCTCTTAGACATTATCTCAGAATGCTTGACTTTGGCATCTTGCGATGATATGTGACAACATGTTTATATTGTTGCATAACTTGTTTAATTCTTCCATATTCAAAATTGACCAAATGCAGATAGATTTTATTCATGAGTATTTATATATGACATAGATAAGCATGGTGCCCATGTAAATGGGGTTTTAGTTCACAATTTAATCATCATTGAACTTGTTACAGAGTTATTAGTTATTAGTACTTTCATTAGTATTTGTTCAGTGAATCAGCTATTTTAAAATTGATGACAGTAAATTTTTAAACTTCTAAAGTTCTGTATTAAGCTTTTACTCTCTGTACAAAGTCGGACTTTTTTTTGAGGCATGTGTGTGTGTGTGTGTGTGTGTGTGTGTGTGTGTGTGTGTGTGTGTCTGGTTGTTGGCAGTTTATCTAGCAGTTCTCATTCTTGACAATACTTAGGGGACAATTTGTGGTGCTGGGGATTGAACCAGAGTTGGCTGCATGCAAGACAAACCTGAGCTACTTTTCTGCAATACTTGATGATAGGCATCTCTTTTTATTTTTTTATTTATTTTTGTTTTGTTCTGAGTTTTGTTTTTGGAGCACATCTACAATTACTCCTAGCTCTGCACTCAGAAATCACTCCTGCAAGCTCAGTGGACCACATAAGGTGCCAGGGATTGAACCCTGGTCAGCTGCATGCAAGGAAAACGCCCTACCCACTGTGCTATTGCTTTGGCCCCATGCATCTCTTTCTAGAGATGAATTATCCCTATAGAAATATTGCCGTTCCATGACTCTCAGTTCTTTGAATAACCAGCAATATGAGAATTTGTCAAAACCCAGGAGACAAGCTGAGACACACACATTTCCTTTGTGTGTATATAAGTCTTGGAAATGGTTAGTCACAACAAATGGAAGATACTCCATTGACCATAAAGATTTGGATTTTTAGCAACTGACCTAGACATTTTTAAATTAAATTGATTTATTTTTAACATTGGTTTATGAGTTGTATATAATAGTTATTTCTGGCATTTAATATTCCAACACCAACTCCACCATCAATTAACATTCCCTCCACAATGATCATCAATTCTCTAAACTTCTCAAATCCTGCCCCTTGGCAGTTACACATAATTTACTTAATATATCTTGGTACAATTACATAATAATAAAATTCTAAAATAAATTACTGCATAAAAAGAAAATCTGTGAACATTGCCATATCTCGCAATGAGGTCTTATGCTACTCTCTGAAAGTCTACTATGCTGTATATTGCCAATTGAGCATTCTGCTGTTGAGATTATGTATGTGGCTTTTATGATATTTTCTAGTTGAATTTGGTGTATTTCTTTTAGGAAATTAGTATTAAAATTAATGGGGGATTGTGTGGCCTTGGAAGTGGCCACATAATTCATCAATTTGAGGATGTGCAGACGTGGGCATTTTTTTGTGTGTGTGGTTTTTGGGTCACACCTGGCAGTGCTCAGGGGTTACTCCTGGCTCCATGCTCAGAAATTGCTCCTGGCAGGCACAGGATACCACATGGGGCACCGGGATTTGAACCGATGACTTTTTGCATGAAAGGCAAACGCCTTACCTCCATGCTATCTCCCGGGCCCAGATGTGGGCATTTGAGCTCATATGCTGACAGAAGTGGTTCATAGAGACCCTCTCATTGGCTCCAGTGTGTCAGCTGTGAGATCAGCATATCCATGAGTTTTTTTTTTTTCTGCTAGTTAGGCAGACTAGTTTGCAGACATGGTCTGCAGAAAAGCACTAGATCATGGGAGTGGTTGCTAGAGACTCTTGGAAGTACAGATATGGAGGAAGGGGTAGGAAGCCCAGACCCCAAAATTTTTATCAAAATTATTTTCAAGTTCTTCCAAAAAATTGAAAAAGCAGAAACACTACCAAATAGGTTTTATGAAGTTAACATCACCCTGATTCCAGAAGCAAACAGATGCTGCATAAAAGAAAACTATAGACCAATATCCCTAGTGAACACAGATACAAAGATCTAAACAAAATCCTAGCAAATAGGATACAAAGCCTTATCAAGTTGGTCATACACCATGATATTCAAGTTGGTTTTATTCCAGAGATGCAAGGATGGTTTAACATATGCAAATCAATCAACATAATACACCATATAAAAATAAAAAACATATAATTATATTAATGGATGCAAGAAAGCATTTGATAAAGTCCAACACCGAACCCATTCATAGTAAAACCTCTCAACAAGGTGGGAATGGAAGGAATGTATGTCTATCTCTTTCTCTATCTGTCTATCTATCTGACTAAGGACATTTACTACAACCTGATGGCAAATATACTAAATGGTGATAAACTAATAGCCTTTCCTCTAAAATATGGTACAATAAAAGGCTGCCCCTCCCAATACTCCTATTAACATATAATTGAAAGTACTTGCTCTAGCAATTAGGGAAGAAAAAGATACCAAGGTCATCCAGATAGGAAAGAAAGTCAAGCTCTCGCTGTTTGCAGACAAAATAATACTATATTTAGAAAACCCTAAAGACTCTAATAAAAAGCTTCTAGAAGCAATAAATTTATATAGCAATGTGGCAGGCTACAAAATTAACACTCAAAAATCAATGGCCTTCTTATATACAAATAATCATAGAGAAGAAATGGACATTAAAAAACAATCTATTGAATGGCTAAAGAAACTGTGGTACATATACACAATGGAATATTATGCAGCCATCAGGAGGCATGAAGTAATGAAATTTTCCTATACATGGATGTACATGGAATCTATTATGCTGAGTGAAATAAGACAGAGGGAGGGATATAGACACAGAATAGTCTCACTCATCTATGGGTTTTAAGGAAAAAAAGACTTTTTGCAATAATCCTCTGAGACAAAGAGCAGAAGGCTGGATGGGTTCAGCTCACAACATGAAGCTCACCACAAAGAGTGGTGAGTGCAGTTAGAGAAATAACTACACTGAGAACTATCATAACAATGCTAATGAATGAGGGAAGTGGAAAGCCTGTCTAGAGTACAGGTGGGGGTGGAGTGGGGAGGAGGGAGAATTGGGACATTGGTGGTGGGAATGTTGCACTGGTGAAGGGGGGTGTTCTTTATATGACTAAAACTCAAGACAATCATATTTATAATCAAGGTGTTTAAATAAAGATATAAAAATAATCTATGGGACTGGAGAGAGCACAGTAGTAGGGTATTTGCCTTGTACACAGCCAACCCAGGAAAGACAGTGGTTAGAATCTTGGCATCCCATATTGTCCCTTGTGTCTGCCAGGAGTGATTTCTGAGCACAAAGCTAGGAGTAACCTCTGAGCGCCACTGAGTGTAACTCAAAACCAAACCAAACCCACCCCCCCAAAAAAAACCCACTCACATTAGTGCCACACAAACTCAAATTCCTTGGAGTCAACTTAACTAAAGAGATGCTGGACATATACAAAGAAAACTACAAAGCATTGCCTCAACAAATAAAAGTGGACACAAGGAAATGGAAATATATATCCTGCTCATGAATTGAGAGGATTAACCTAGTAAAAATAACAATACTCCCCAAAGCATTTTACAGATTTAATACAATTCATCTAAGGATACCAATGACATTCTTCAAAGAAGTGGATCAAACACTCCTGAAATTCATTTGGAACAATAAATGCCCACAAAGAGTTAAAGGAATTCCTAGGATAAAACAGATGTGAGGCATCACTTTTTCCACTTTAAATTGTATTATAAAGCAATGGTCATTAAAACTCATGGTACTGAAATAAAGACAGACAGATTAATGGAATAGATTTGAGTAGTCAGAGAATGTTTCCCAGACATACAATCAATTAATCTTTGATAAAGGGGCAAGAACACAAAATGGAGTAAGGAAAGACTCTTCAACAAGTGGTGTTGGGACAATTGGTCATCCACATGCAAAAAGGAGAACTTGGACTTCCATCTAACACCTTGCATAAAGGTCAAATTCAAACGAACTAAAGATCTGGATATCAGATATATAGAAGAACATGTAGGTAGTACACTTCATAAAATCGAGACTAAAGGCATCTTCAAGGAGGAAACACCACTGTCCAAACAAGTGGAAGCAGAGATAAACAAATGGTACTACATTAAACTGAGAAGTTTCTGCACCTCAAAGGAAACAGTGTCTAGGATACAAAGGTTATCTCAGAAAAGGAGAAACTATTTACTCAATATCCATCAGATAAGGGGTTAATATATAATATATGCAAGATACTGACAGATTTTTTGTTTTTGGTTTTTGGGTTATACCAGGTGGTGCTCAGAGATTATTCCTGGCTCTGGGCTCAGAAATCACTCTTGGCAAGCTCAGGGACCCTATGTGGTGCTATGAATTAAACCTGGCTCTGGCTCTGGCCCAGGTCAGCTTTGTGTAAGGCAAATGCCCTACTGCTGAGCTATCACACTAGCCTCAACTGACAGATTTTAACAAGTAAAAAACATCTAACCCCATCAAAAATGGGGAGAAGAAATGAGCAGATACTTCTTCAAATACAAATAGCCAAAAGGCATGTCACAGAGACTGCACACATCACAGAGAACAAGAACTATTAGCACTGGTAGGGATATCTGGAGAATGGAACTCTCATTCACTGCTAGTGGGAATGTCATCTAGTTTAGCCCTTTTGGAAAAATAATATGGAGATTCCACAAAAAACTGGAAATTGAGCTTCCATATGACCCAGCAATACCACTCCTAGGGATATACCTCGGAACACAAAACACAATATAAAAATTCCTTCTGCATGCCTATATTCCTTGGAGCACAATTTACAATAGTCAGAATCTAGAAACCCAGATGCCCAACAACAGATGAGTGGCTAAAGAAACTGTGGTACATATACACAATGGAATACTATGCAGTCCCCAGAAAAATGAAGTCATAAAAATTTCCTATATATGGATGTACATGTAAACTATTATGCTGAATGAAATGAGTCAGGAGATGAGAGAGAGGTATAGGATAGACTCACTCAACTGTGGGATTTAAGAAAAATAAAAGACAGTATAACTCAGAGATAATAGAAATGAGGGTGGAAGGACAGGCTCATGATATGAAGTTTACCACAAAGAATGGTGAGTGAGTGCAGTTAGATAAATAACTACACTAACAACTCATGACAATGGTAGTAAATGAGAGAAATAGAATGCCTGTCTCAAAGAGAGACAGGGTTTGGGAGAGGAAGGTGATGGGAACATTGGTAGCAGAAGGTTGTACTAATGAAGGGTTTACTTTTTATGACTTAAGCCAAATAACAAACATGTTTGTAATCATGGTGCTTAATTAATATTATAAAAAAACCCTGGGTCCTAAAAATAAAAAATGATGTTGCAAGGTATGATATTTTTTCATGGTTATATTCCTAGTGATTACTTTAGAATAAACTACTGGACAATACTTGAGATATGGATTAGCTATTTACCTGGAATCGTAAGATTTATAAAAGTAAAGTATGATTTCAGAAATTAAGCATCCTAAGCATTATCTAGTTGTGTAAGAAAAAAATTTTTATAATTTTATTTTTTGTTTCTTTTATTTTTATTTTTTTTCTTTAAACAACATAATTACATACATGATTGTGTTTGGGTTTCAGTCATGTAAAGAATACCACCCATCACCAGTGCAACATTCCCATCACCAATGTCCCAAATCTCCCTCCTCCCCAACCAATCCCCGCCTGTACTCTAGACAGGTTTTCTATTTCCCTCGTACATTCTCATTATTAGGATAGTTCAAAACGTAGTTATTTCTCTAACTAAACTCATCCCTGTTTGTGGTGAGCTTCATGAGGTGAGCTGGAACTTCCAGCTCTTTTCTCTTTTCTGCTTGAAAATTATTATTGCAAGAATTTCTTTCATTTTTCTTAAAAACCATAGATGAGTGAGACCATTCTGCGTCTTTTTTTTCTCTCTGACTTATTTCACTCAGCATAATAGATTCCATGTACATCCATGCATAGGAAAATTTCATGACTTCATCTCTTCTGACAGCCGAATAATATTCCATTGTGTATATGTACCACAGTTTCTTTAGCCATTCGTCTGTTGAAGGGCATCTAGATTGTTTTCAGAGTCTTGCTATGGTAAATAGTGCTGCAATGAATATAGGTGTAAGGAAGAGGTTTTTGTATTGTATTTTTGTGTTTCTAGGGTATATTCCTAGGAGTGATATAGCTGTATCATGTGGGAGCTCGATTTCCAGTTTCTGGAGGAATCTCCATATTGCTTTCCATAAAGGTTGAACTAGACAACATTCCCACCAGCAGTGGATAAGAGTTCCTTTCTCTCCACATCCTCGCCAACACTGTTTGTTCTCGTTCTTTGTGATGTGTACCATTCTCTGTGGTGTGAAGTGGTACCTCATAGTTGTTTTGATTTGCATCTCCCTGATGATTAGTGATGTGGAGCATTTTTTGTTTTGTTTTGTTTTGTGTTTTTTTTGGGGGGGTCACACCCGGCAGTGCTCAGGGGTTACTCCTGGCTCCATGCTCAGAAATTGCTCCTGGCAGGCATGGGGGACCATATTGGGCACCGGGACTCGAACCGATGACCTTTTGCATGAAAGGCAAACGCCTTACTTCCATGCTATCTCCCGGGCCCTGTGTCTGTCCATTTCTTCTCCCCATTTTTTTTT
>PVKC010002301.1:0-44291 GCA_004027635.1 Crocidura indochinensis
TATTTATGATTAGATTAATTAGCCAAATTTTTACTTTTGTCAATAGATCTTTCTTTAAAAAATTACTTCTCAGAGTTAAATTTTCTCTGATGTAAACAAGGGCTTATCTCATAGATAAATGCTTATTTTCATATTCATTTACAACAATGAATCAACTAATTTTTCTTTAAAGGATACCTTCCTGTGTAGGAAGTTGCAAAGCATTAGTCATAAATTTGGTTTGAGGCATGTTATTTTGAATAGGAAACATAAATTTTATTTGGCAATTTAATATGTGAGTGGGTAGCTGGTAAAGGAAAGAAAATAAGACAGAAGGAAAAAGAGGGAAGAAGAGGAAGAAATCAAAAAATAATTTAACCTCTTATTTTTGAGATCACACAAAATCCAATTGACCTTTAAAAAAAACATCTAATTGTCATGCACCCAGGTACTTTCTGGGCTTGAACTGGCAGTCAAATATCACAAAAAGGTTATTCTTGTTATTTCAAAACCTGTTTAAATCAAGAAGTATAAAGTGTCCTTGGGGAAATTCCAATTAAAGTCATCATCGTCTTCTCTATAATTAATTAATTACTTAATGTTTTTCAAGTGTTTTGAAAATGGTAAGTGAAATGTATGTGCTAATTAGTATTATTTGTGAAAAGAAAATCAGATTAATAGTTTTTTTTTCTTCACAGGTACATTACTTTAGTTGACAAACTTATAAACTCAAAGAATAATTGAGTTTTTGTAGTTTTATCAAATATAGTATGTTAAATTCAAAGAAGTTGTTTAAATTCAGAGATACAACAAGGAAAATTAGAGATTTTTTTCTAATTTGTTGCCTAATTTTATTAATCATAAACAATCTCTGTAGAATAAAATTAAAGTAATATGCAAATATCTAGTATGTTTTAAATTGTTCTTTATTTAAAAAATCCTTAGAGATATGAGCACCTTAAATTTCTGCTTTAATTTAAATAATAAATTTAGTGAAAATAGGAAGTTGATAGTTTTGAATGATATTTTTATTGAAAATTTTAGTTGATAAATTGTTTCATAATATATATATATATATATTTTTTAAGGGGGTCACACCCGGCAGCGTTCAGGGGTTCCTCCTGGCTCTATGCTCAGAAATCACTTCTGGCAGGCTCAGGGGACCATATGGGATGTCAGGATTTGAACAACTGTCCTTCTGCATGCAAGGCAAATGCCTTACCTCCAGGCTATATCTCTGGCCCATATGTTTTTATATTTTATTGAAAAAAGGAAATTCAATCTATTTGACCATAATTAAATTCTGGTTCTTACTTTTTTAAAAATACTATACTTATTTAAGCACCAATATTACAAACATGGTTTTAATTGGTGTTTACTCATACAGAGAACACCCTCCTTCACCAGTGCAACATTCCCACCACCAATGCCCCCCTCTCCCTCCTTCCCTTCCCCTGCTCTTAAAGTGACCAAGAATACACAAGTACAGGAAACATGCAACTCTGTAGAAAATTAAGGGTGACTGTTACAGCTAACAATGTGGGTTGTTTGATTCATGTGTCCCATTCATCACTAGATGTTTCAGTGACAAGATATACAGGAAGCCAACACCTGAAAGAACAGCTCTGAGACTTTGAAACATGTAATATTTGTTAGTAAATGTAGTATAGTTGCAAATCATGTTTTTAAGTATAAAATTGCAAAAGGTTTTGCAACCTTTAAATCTTTTCTTGTCATTTTACGTTTCTGGTGTTAAATTTTGCTGTGTTAATGTCATCTTCCTGTGGTAATATTTACAGCATCTAAATCAATGTTGAGGACACATGGAATATTGAAGGATCAACTCTACTTATTCCAAATACACTTTAATATTTTGACTGCTAGACCAGAGTTCTTGAAATAACTGCAGTAGAATGATAATGAGAAGTTTAACAGTTTTATGATGGTTGAAGCTGACTTTATGAAAGTTGATAAATTTCATCTTGTAGGTTTCAATTTCTCATTCCCTACCGAGAGATGGGAGAATACATTGATACTGCATTTCAAATTGGCTAGATCAGAAGGAACAGCAGCTAAAATCCATTACAACCCAATTACATCCATCAGCTGAAGCTGTGTGCATTCACTCGTGAACATCAGCATTTAATCCATAAAGAGGAACTAATGAGAAATTTGAAAATGGAATCCATGCATCAGTAAGTTTGGAGAGATTTTTCTGGGATTAATGATCTGCCAGAGCATCTTCAACATGCAGCAAAGCTATTCTCTCTGGGTTTGTTTACTGACCAAGAGAAAAAAAAAGAAGGGGTGTCTTTTCCTTCTGTCTACTCATCAAATACTTGATAATTTTACTCATCATATTCTTTGAAATCAGGTTGTCCTGAACTTTGGAAGTAAAGTATGTGTTGGTTAGACATTAATATTTTTGAATAGGAAACATTAAATTATTTGACGTTGGGTATTCCCACATCATAGAGTAGTAAATTATCTAGACGAATACTTTCACTACTATCGTCACCATGCAGTGACCTGCCAAGATAGATAAACACTCACAACAAAAGCATCAAATTTTAACAATAATATATTAAACACATATTGCATTTTGATATTTTGAGTGAGGGTCAAAATCCTGCAGTGTTGGTGAGGGTGTGCTGCGCCCTCCATACTAAGAACTAACGGCAAGATGTGACCCAACATGTGACATATGGATCCCCAGCTCGCTGGCCAGTGCAGTTGTTTCCTAGGGATGGGAGACGGGAGGACGCAGACTGGGGCAGGACTACACTCTCGGAGATCTTTCCTCAGAGGTCCCTCCTCAGAAGCAGCAGAACAAAATCTAAACTTGACATAGAGCCACAGTAGACAAAATAATGATAAGAGGCAAAGAGCCCGATTCATTTTGGCCAGGAGTCACATGCAGCTCGAGAGCCATGTGTTCACCACCCCTGATTTGTTAATATAGCATCACACAATGTTTGCAAGTGACTGTAGGTAAAAATGACATGTATGGGGAATGAGAGAGAGTACAGCAGAAAGGGCGCTTAACTTGTACATAGCAGGTCCAGGTTCTATACCTGGCGCTCTATCTGATCTCTCAGCAGCTCCTAGAGTAATCCTTGAGTATTGCTGAGTGAGTGACTCACAATCCCCCTCTCATATGTACAAAAGTTCTAGTTTCTCTTCAGATCTCATCTTTTAAAAAAATAACCTGGAATAAAAGATATATTTTTCATAAGTATGTAAAAATTTAGGAAAGATTTCAAGTACATTTTTTTTTTTGGTTTTGGAGTCCATACCAGGCAGCACTCAGAAGTTAACTCCTCAGGAATCACTCCTGGCAAGCTAGTAAAATCTACTAATTAAAAAAAAAGAAAAACAAATAAATCAAAAACAACAGAAACAGAGGCACAACGGTAAATATAATCTGAGGAAAGGAACAGTGAAGAATCAGATTTCTTGGCCAAGCCCTACTTCTCCAGTCTAAATGTATCCCTTTGTCCAATATTATTCATTACTATGGAGAGTACTATACTGAGTGAAATGATTCAGAAAAAGAATGAAAACACATAAAAGTCACAATCATTTGTGAAATATAAACAAAAGACAATATGGTAATAATATCTAGAGACAATAGATGAGGAGAAACTGTCTCTGGTAAGCTTGCCACAAAAGGCAGGGGGTGCAGTAAGGACTGAGAAGGGACTTCTATGACAATGTTAGATGGAAATAACCACTCTGGACAAGAACTGGGTACTGAAAGGAGATTAAACGATATCCGTTATATCCCTTTTGTAACAATTTTGTAATCTGAAATGCTAAGAGAAAGAAAAGAGAAGAAAATAATTCTGCCCCAGGGCCGGGCGGTAGCGCTGGAGGTAAGGTGCCTGCCTTGCCTGCGCTAGCCTAGGACGGACTGCGGTTCGATCCCCTGGTTTCCCATATGGTCCCCCAAGCCAGGAGCAACTTCTGAGCACATAGCCAGGAGTATCCCCTGAGCGTCACTGGGTGTGACCCAAAAACCAAAAAAAAAAAAAAAAATTCTGCCCCATAACAGCTAGGGTGATTGGGGAACTAAAAATATTGGTGCCATGAAACGTGCCATGGTGAAAGGTGTTGTACATTGTAAGATGAACTCAATTGGGAACTTTTGAATCCGTGGGGTAAAATAAAAGGAAGGGCCAGAGCATAGAGCAGCTGTATGGCATTTGCCTTGCACACGGTCGGACCATGGTTCCATCCCAGCGTCCCATGTGGTCTCCCAAGCCAAGAGCTATTTCTGACCGTATAGACAGGAGCAAACCCTGTTCAACGGGTGTGGCCCCCAAAAAACAAAAACAAAGCAAAACCCACAAACCCACCTTGTATTATGAACAAATGTAATAATAATGTTTAAATAAAGTAATTAAAATATCCATTATTTACGATGTGCTTTCTAGGAAATACCTCACTATTTTTACAGATTAGCATATATAAAAAGATAAAATATCCTTTTTAACCCAATTCCTCTGGATACCTTTCTGAAGAATTTCAGGTTGCTTTATCAGTAAAATAATCATAGCCTTTTGTATGCCAGGCTTGTAGTTCTATTGACAAAGTAATTTCTCCAATACTTGGTAGGATACTGACTTAATTACTTCCAGAAACTTTCATGTGAAAGTTAAAATAACAATTATCTTGTCTGGTCATGATTTTATTTAGCACATTTATTATCTGTACTACACGCTTAGCTCACCTCCTTCTCCTCCTAATTTAATTATTGGAAGTCTAACTGAAACACTGTTTTCAGTTTGGCTGACAACAATCACAAAACTGTCATGGATGTACACTAAAAAGTATTGATTCACTCATGTTTGCCATGCATTGAGATTCATTTAACTATTTAACCAAAGTTGCATTTCGCTAGATAACTACTATACTTGAGTGCAGGTATTTCTCATTATTATTGGATAAGCACAATGACTAAGATTCTAGATTTCAAAAGTCAAAGGGGCCTTTTAATAATAAAAAAAACTTCTAAGAATCTTAAAAGTCATGCATGTATTTAAACATTTTCACTTTTTCCTACATTTCTTTAAGTCAGCCATTTAGGCAAGTCAAAGACACAGACAAGGTAGAAATATACATCTACCTTTAAGCAGGGTGAAAGCAAAATAAATAAAGGGTGAAGTGAAGGCAATGTGAAAACAGGGCCTTCAGCTAATATAGCACATAATAAAGCTACATTTATTTAACTTTGGTCTCCAACAGAACACAAAATGGGTGATCATCTTAATATCTTGTTTGACTTTTCCATGATTAAAAGTATATGTATATATGTGTTTATTCCTCTCTAGTTTATAGCATTATTTCTCCCCACACACCCAATTGTACATATTATAATCACTAAAACTAGCATCACTTATTTTGTTTTGCTTTAACCTGAACCCACTCTATATCCCTTTTGATATCAAACACTATAGATATAAATAAGTATTTAATGAAGGAAAATCACCGAATGTGTTCTGAAAACATACAAAACCCTAAGTATCTAAACAAAAAAATGACATAGAGATATTGTTCACACAAAAAAAAATCAGAGTATTTATACCACATAAAGAGTTCAAGAATAGGGCCAATAAATTTTCTTAAGTGGTGTAACTCATGTTATACATGTGAGATGCCATGAGTTAGATCTCTGTGAACACTAGATACAGACCTTGTGGGCTTCAAAAATCTCAAAGCACTGGGGCCAGAGGGATAGCACACACTTCTGACCCAGGACAGACCTCGATTCTATCCCTGGCGTCCCATATGAACCCCAAGCCAGGAGTGATTTCTGAGCACATAGCCAAGAGTAACTCCTGAGTGTCACCGAGTGTGACTCAAAAACAAAAAAACAAAAAAAGAAAGAAGAAAGAAAGAGAGAAAGGAAGAAAGAAAGAAGAAAGGAAGAGAAAGAAAGAGAGAGAGAAAGAAAGGAAAGAAAGAAAGAGAAAAAGAAAGAGAAGAAAGGAAGAAAGAAAGAAAGAAATAAAGAAAGAAAGAAAGAAAGAAAGAAAGAAAGAAAGAAAGAAAGAAAGAAAGAAAGAAAGAAAGAAAGAAAGAAAGAAAGAAAGAAAGAAAGAAAAAAGAAAGAAGGAAAGAAAACTTTAAGCATGAATATCAAATCCAGAAACACACTTTTGGAAATAACCTACACTCACTACATCTTAAGGTTTTGACATATTAATTCTAATTTAATCATTATTTAAAAAGGACCTTATCAATAAGTTTATCTTTTCATTCACTTTTCTATGCATGCTTTGGCATATGTAATGTCACACAAGGTTTTCTAATTTTTCCAAGAATTTTTTTTGCTTAGTTTTACTACTTCATCTTGGTTAATATTGTGTGTATGTAATTTTAAAAAAAAATATTACTGAGTATACTTTCACTAACAAATTTACATATAATCATCAAAATATAGACTGTTATTATCACAATTTTAATGTTTATGCTTTTCTCATATTAAAATTTTGTATCTGAGAGAGAATAAATCTGAATTATAAATCTAAAGTTCAGTGAATAAAATTTTCAAGTTTTGCCATTTCATAAATGATTATTGTAATTTTAATTTGAATTATTATTATTATTATTATTAGCAATAAGCCAGATATCTTAGATACATTTATCATTTTAATCTCTTTTCTAGAAGTCAACTATCTGTTAAATTTATATTTAGATTTGGGAATTCAACTCCTTAGAACTAGAATGTAGTTTTACATCAAGGTCATATAATTTATCAATAAATAACTTTCTTTTTTATTAATATCTTTACCTAAACACTTTGATTACAACATGATTGTAGTTGGGTTTCATTCATGTAAAGAATATACCCCTTCACCAGTGCAACTTTCCCATCACCAATGTCCCAAATCTCCCTCTTCCTCCTCCCACACCCTTCTGTACTCTAGACAGGCTTTCTTTCCACTTACCTCATTCATTCATATTGTTATGATAGTTCTCAGTGGAGTTATTTCTCTAACTGTACTCACTATTCTGTGGTTAGCTTCATGTTATGAGCTGGTCCTTCCAGACTTCCTCTCTTTTGTCTCTGTGAATTACTGCAAGAATTCCTTTTATTTTTCTTAAAACCTATAGATGACTGAGTCTATTCTGCGTCTATCAAATAACTTTCTTGACACATTTTCTTTTTACTCATATTTGCTAGAGATCTGTAAGGTGTTTTTATACTTAAGTCACTCAAACATATAGTATCTACTTTAAAATATTGTTATTTCTAAATATAATATATTTCCAACAATTATAAAATATAAAACATTTTTGGGAATATAATGATGTTTCATCAATTCAAATAATTTTTTATATTTTTATTTTCTTCCCTTTTTAAAATTTTATTTTATTAAAACCCTTGTAATCTACAAAGTCCTTCATAGTTGAAATTCAAATATACAGTGAATCAGGGCCATTCCCACCACCAGTGTTCCCAGAGTGCAACATACAGCACCATTCTTTGCTCACTGGCCTGCTATTATAACAGGCTTATTCAAGTTTAGATAGTTAAAGTTTTAAGTCTCTTGATTCTATTGTTGTTGACTTTGATATGGTTTTATTTCTGTACTATTTTTCTCCACCAATGCACCTGAGACCACTTGGTCCCTGACCTCCATCCTTTCTTCTTTTCTTCACAATTTTAGATTAAAAAAATACAGAAATATGAGGTAAGACAAAGTAATCCGTGTCCCAAGGTTCACTGAAAAAGGTGGGAGCCCCTATTTAAAAGATAAAAAGAAGAAAAGAAGGTGACATTTTTTGCATAGTAGCAACAAAAGTTGGTGAAAATAGAAAGAAAAAACCTCTAGCCTAAAAACAGGGACACATTACCCATGAAGCATCCTGCCATAAGAGCAGCTACAGACTTCTAGTCTAGTCACAAAGTCTTTTTTCATAACCCTTATAAAGTTTACCTCAATCATGGTTGTTACAGTCAGATTTTTATAATTAGAGAACTTGTTTTTGTACAGATTCTATGTCAAAGCCAAGGTGTCACAGATCATCTACTGTTTTTATTTCACCATTAGGTAGCGATGCAAAGTAACTTTTTTTCAAGCAAGTTCTTGTTTTCTCCAAATCATCAGGCTGTCATATGAATCCACTTTAGAGTAAGTCAGTAGTACCAGGACAGTATTAAGTCATTCCCCAATAGTAGTTCGATTCCTGGTGCAATGAAAAAGACTGCCTATTTCAAAGATGAGACCCAAGGTTTGAAGGTAAACAGCCAATGTCCAATCAACTGAAGCCTAAGTCAACTAACTTTGACAAATGTTCAGGGTGAAAGACCCCCGAAATATTATATGTATAAGTTCCTATACTTATTAGTAAAGAACTTGTTTCTATACATAAGATTTCTCCATTTTAATATGACTTTACAAAAATAAACAATGTCATTTGATACTACTGGTGCCTATGGAGGTAAAAATAATAAGCTAATCAATTCCTATAAACTGGTTTTAACATGAAATCAAAGAAACCATGAGAAACTTATCTACTAGAATTTTCTACTAAACAAACCCATATAAGGGTTGGAGAAAACTACATCTATGTAGGAAATATCTATAAGATATATACCTATTAAGGAAATTCATCTAAAGAACTATATGTAGCAAATATACATACTCCTTATACTTTTTTTTGAAATAGTCCTGAAAGGATAATATCTGGAGCAAAGCTTCAGTCTGTCTGCAACATGGCCCTGTGGAGTCTAAAAAGTGCTTCCAGCAGTCATGGATTGGGAAATGTCCTTAAGCTGAGATTCTCTCAAGAGCTGATTCCAGTAGTGAGCAACAGTCCACAGCAAAGTGAGGGTGGAGAAAAGGGTCCACTGAGAGCAAATCAGGAGCAGTATTGGTGTCAGCTTCTTCCTGTGCCAAAACAAGATTGGATGAGAAGTTGTCTTTTCACTTTGGGAGATGGTTGGCAGTGATTTGGGGTAGGTGGAACGCTCTGGTCAACGCATCAACAAAAGAATGATTAAAATTTATATGATAGGAAAGTCAGCAAACTGTCATTTAAATAATGTAATATTGTTTCAACAATTTATATCAAAATCTAATGATGATTTTGAAGGTTTCTATCAATCAATTATAAATTTTATAATAAAAAACCAAAAATGTAATATCCACACTTTGAAATAATTACTTTGGAATAACCTCATTATCCAACCTGAAGCTATACTACATAGCTATAGCAACCATCACAACATAGTACTGGAATAAAGATATAGACACTGTCCAATGAATTATAATCGAATATCAAAAGACAAATCCTTAGATCTATGATCAACTGATTTCCAACAAAGGAACTTAGTACATTAAATGGAATAAAGATAGCCTCTTCAATGAATGGTGCTTGGAAAACTAATTAACCACATGTATTAAAATAATGTTATATCTGTATCTTACCCCTTATATAAAAGTCAAATAGGAGAAAATCAAAGATCTCAAGATAAGAATAAAATCCATAAAGTAAATTGAGGAAAATATAAGCAGAAAATTCTAGAGCCCTCTTAACTTCAAGGTGTTTTCAGTGGTATTACTCTATTGGAAAAGACAACAAAAATAGAACATTGAAAAATTGAACTACATTAAACCCAAGGGCTTCTCATTTCAAAAACAAAACAAACAGAAAAGAAGCACAAACAAAAAAACATGGTTAGGGGGCCCGGGAGATAGCATGGAGGTAAGGCGTTTGCCTTTCATGCAAAAGGTCATCGGTTCGAATCCCGGTGCCCCATATGGTCCCCCATGCCTGCCAGGAGCAATTTCTGAGCATGGAGCCAGGAGTAACCCCTGAGCACTGCCGGGTGTGACCCAAAAAACCCAAAAAAAAAAAAAAAAAACATGGTTAAAACTAAAAATACACTCAATTGAATAGGAAAAACTATTTTCACTGAACACATCTGACTGTAGGTTAATATTAAATATATAGAAAATACCTGCAAAAAATCAACCAAAGATTCCTATTAAAATAGGAATAAGAAATCAACAGACACTTTTCTGAAGAAGATAGAAGGCAATGGGCACATAAAATTGATCACCATCACTTAATATCAGGATAATCCAAAGCAAGACAATTATAAAATTTAATCTCACACCAGTGAGGATGGCATACATTAAAAACCTGACGAAAATTGTGTTGGCTGGTTTGTGGAGTAAAGGGAATTTTACTGGCGATGGGATTGCCATCTATCTCAATCCTTTGGAAAAGTGTGTCTATAAATAGCAATAGTATGGTGGGCACGATGCTTACCTTGCAAGCTGCTGACCTGAGTTTGATCCTTGGCATCCATCTGGTTTATTGAACCCTACCAAGACTGTTACATGAGTGCAAAGCCAGGAGGAAGCTCTAAGTAATACTGAGTGTAGCCCCAAACAACAAAAATGTATGAATGGAGGTGTAATATTGCTCAGTAATTCTACTTGCTATCTATGTCTTGGACAAAATATTCATAGCAAATGGACATATGTACAACTTACTAATTGCAGCACATAGTATGATAGCTAGGATATGGAAACAGCCTAGGTGTTCAATGGCATAGGGTACAAAATGAAGGAGTGGCCCATTTACAAGGGAAAATACTATGAAGTTACAAGGAATGATGGAATTATGAAACTCCTGCAATTCGGATGAAACTGTCACTAACTTAAGTGAAGTAAGTCAGAAAAAATAAGAGGACAAATATCAGATGATTCATCTATGATTATATAACAAGAGAAAGGATTGCAAGATATCAAAGGGAGGATGCATAGATTACCCTTGACTTAATATAATAGAAATGAGAAGAAAAAATAGAGGTGGGAGAGTAAGAAGAGGTGATGGAGTAAAGATGTAATATGGGTAGGAACCAAGTGCCCCTAGCATGTTGCTGGTGTAAGGTATGCATATGTGTCTAAAATACAGAGCCAGTATCTCATGGAACAGGAGACTCAAGGTATGATAACTAAATTTAGAAACTTACTTACCAAGAAGGCAGACTTGGATATGGGAGAAAAATTGAGAACACTAATGAATGAAAGATCAAACTGATTTTAGAATACTGTATCTCTGAAACTACTGTGAGCAATTTTCTAAATCAAGACGTCTCTAATTAAATATTAAAATGTAAACCACTATGATTAAAATAAAAAAAATAGTTCATGAAAAAAAATAATAATGTCACCTATTTTATTTTCCTGTTAATAAGAATTGGATCACACTGAAACTCCATTTGTACTGTTTTAGGCGCTACTGCCCGACACGTATATATTTTATTATTAAAAGGAATATTTTATTTCTTTTATGGGTTTTATTGTCATTCAAATATAAAATGCATATTAATTTTCCTGTAAATCAAAGTTAAAATCCAAAATGAAAATGTATACATGTAATTACAATTGTTGTATATATATAAAAAATAAAATTCGTATATTTGACTGATAGGCATATTTGAATCAATTTTTCTTAGATAAAGTTTATATAAAATAAAATGTGTTTTAATTTATATTTAAATAAGTTTTGACACAAATATTTATTTGTATCATAGATGTCTGTTTTCATGTAGCACCAGGGATTGAACACAGAGCATCATACAGATAAGGTATTGACTATGCTATTGAGCCACATAATATATTCTTATTTATCCAACTCCCTAATCAAAATAGAAAAAATAGTTACTATCTCACAGATATCTTCTGCCAGCCAGTCTTCATACATTGCCAAAGGCATTCACTGGATACATTTTATAAGATAGATTAGTTTTATCTATTCTAGAATTTAATATAAATGGAATCATGAATTATGTACTATTTTGCATTTAATTTTTTCCCCTTCACAAGTGGATATTCAGATTTATTCATCCATGTTATTACATATATCAGTAATGCATTTCTTATTATTTTATAACAATGATTATAGCAATTTGTCTATCCATTCACCTGTTAAATGGGCACTTGAGTTTTCTTCCACTATGAATAAAGTTTCTAAAAACATTTTATGTGAGTACAGATATGTCCATGTCATATTCATATTTCTCTTAAATTAGAATGAAATGTTAAGAACAATTTAAATTTTATCAGAAAGTTGACAAGGTTTTTCAAAGTTATGTTGCTATTTTACACTCAGTATACTTAATTTTATTACTATATACTTATATTCTTGTGTACTACAATAATGAATTGACTTACATATAATCATCTCTTGATATTTTTGGCTTTATTTTTGTACTTATAATAGGTCTGAAATGATTCTAGTTTGCACTTAACTAATAAATAATAAAATTGAAAATCTTTCTCATGTGCTGCTAACTTGAAATTCATTTATTTTTTTTCTTTTAGTGTCTCTTTACCATCCTTCCAAATTTCCTTTTGAAATGTTTATATTTTATTCAGATTTGAGTGGGATACATACCCAGAAATACTGTTGGTGAGATTCAATACTTTCCAGTTTTATTCATTGCTCTATTTCTGGTGGTGACTGGCACTGAACTCATGGTCTCACATATCCTTAAATGCTAGGTGTGTGGTTTATACATTGAATAATATTCCCAAACCTAAATTGCTGTCATCTTTTTATGTATTTGTAAGAGTTTATTAAAAACATGGCATTTTATAGGTTTATGTATTTTGTTCCAGTCTTTGTGTTACCTTCTATGACCTTGATCCTGACCTTCACTTTTTGTTATTGTAAAACATACATAATAATTTTCCATGTTAACCACTTTCTACCATATTAAATCTAGAGTTCAGTGTTAATAATTATATTAACAATGTTGTACAGCTACCTTCTGCATCTGTTTTCAAAATATGTTAATAATGACCTAGAGAATTCTATAACCATTCAATAATATTCTATTTTTTTCTATTCTACCTCTGGTTTTGGAATAATGTTCTATTGTGTGTTCTATATGCTATTTTGTATATTTACAAAATAGAGTTCACATTTTAGTGAACTCTTGAGATGTTTCTAATTTATGTTATTGGAACCTTTACTATTAATGTTCCAATAGATACCGCAAACAAGTATCTGAGCCTCCATCACTATTCTTTTGAGTATACAAACAGAGTTAGTTGCTATTCATATAGTAATGCTGCTTGATTTTTTTTGATGGACCACTAGACTATTTACTACAGCAATTAATTTCATCTACCAATTCAGAATATGAGTTCTCATTTTTCTATATCCTTCCCAAGATTTATTTTATTTAAACAAGAGTTATTCCAGTGGACACGCAGTGGTGCCATATTATGGTTTTGATTCACATTTTCTTGATGACTAATAAAATTTTAACATGATTGCAAGTCATTAGTATTCTAATTATTTAATAGATATCTAAAACAGTTTATCATAACTTAAACTTGTCCTTTTGTGATGCATAGTTTGAATTACTTATGGGTTTCTTTACAGTAGTAGTGAAAGTCAAGAAAGATACTCCTGGTAATATTTGATCTTGTGATGTAGGCATGAAAACTTGTTCCTGGTTGTATAAGGGATCTCCAAAACCACATCAAAGAGTTGCTTATAGACAAATGCAGTAGCGAGAATCAAATTTGAGTCTTTTCAGTTGCAAAACATAAACATACAGCTTTGAGCTCTATCCCAGCTTCCCATTTATGAATAAGTATTTATGTTATCATCTATTTGCTTTACAAATACTTTCTTGTTTTATTTACTGAACATTAAATTTAATATTATTGATAATTTTATTTTTTTACTATTTTTGGTTGACATTCTAATTTGAGCATCACTTCCAGAACTATTCAGAAATCATTCAGAGCTAGGATTGTGTACCACACTGCCTAAGCCATATAATTTATCATTGTTAATTTTCTTTGTTTAACAAAAGTTTTAATGATAAGTCATGTATTTTATCTTTTGTTCTTGTGTCTTTCTGGTAATCTAAGACCATAAGAATGTTAGAATATCTATAGTTATAAGATTATTTTTCTTCCAAAAGTTTTATAGATTTAACTCATAGTTATCTCTTTATACCTAAAGTAAATAACTGCTTATATGTGGTATAAGATATATTTTTTATCTATAGAAATTAATTTAACTAGTCTTTTCTCATTGACTGTAGTTGGTACCATTAACAAAAGTAAAGTGATATATGAACATATATTTATGCTTTTATGGGAAGATAATATCTTAATATCATTTTGAATTTCATTATAAAATTTTAGTTGATGCTTATTAAAAATGCAGTTTAAAAATAATCTCTTTGGAGGGTCGGAGCAATGGTGCAAGCGGTAAGGTGTCTGTCTGCCTTGCCTGTGCTAGCCTAAGACAGACAGCATTTTGATCCTCTGTTGTCCCATATGGTCCCCCAAGTCAGGAGTGATTTCTGAGCCTAGACCTAGGAGTAACCTCTGAGCATCACCAGGTGTGTGGTCCCAAAACAAAAACAAAAAAAAAAACTTTTTCTACCCAAAAGTTACAAAGATTTTTCTCTTTTAATTTTAATTTTTTATGATAATAAAATATTGAGGTCAAAATTTATTTTCTTCTCTACATATATTTTATATTTATTTGAAGAGTATTGAAGAAAAGATTATTCAATTATGATGATACTTTTATTGAAATCAATCAAATAAATGTTATATTCATCCTTTACACTACTTTTATTTTATATTCATCTTTTACACTATTTTTATTTTATATATATGTTTACATGTCTAAGTTTATATCACTGCCATCATGCTTATTTACAGAACCTTTATTATAAATCTTGAAATTAATTAGTTTTGCTATTATTTTTAAATTATTCTGGCTATTTGTGAGCTTATCAATTTATAAATTTTAACAAAAATATTCCTGTATTTGTATTGTGATTACATCAAACCTTTAAATCAATTCTTTTTTTTTTTTTTTTTTTTTTTTTTTTTTTTTTTTTTTTTTTTTTTTTTTTTGGTTTTTGGGTCACATCCGGCAGTGCTCAGGGGTTACTCCTGGCTCCATGCTCAGAAATTGCTCCTGGCAGGCACGGGGGACCATATGGGGCACCGGGATTCGAACAGATGACCTTTTTGCATGAAAGGCAAACGCCTTACCTCCATGCTATCTCCCGAGCCCCATTAAATCAATTCTAAAGTTATGATCACTTTAATAATATTGTCTGAAATTTCATTAAATGATACTATCTGGGCACAGTGGTAGGGTGTTTGACTTGCATGCCAATCTGGGACAGATCCAGATTCAATTTGTGACATCCATAATCTCCCCTGAGATTGCCAGGAGCTATTTCTGAGAAATGAGCCAGGAGTAAACTCTGAGTCCTGCTGGATGTGGCCCAAAAACAAACAAACAAACAAATTAAAACAAACAAAATAACAAAAATGATGCTACATTCTATTTTAGGTATTATTTAATTACTGTGGTATTTAGAAATTTTCAGCTCAGTTACACAATTACTTCAAATTAGTCCATAAACATTTTATTTTTTAGTATTTTAGTGCTCTCATTTATTATATTTAATAATTTAATTTTTATTTATTTAACATTACTATAAAATACCTTGAGGGGTTTTAAGTCTTTCTTGGGTCACAAGAGTAGGTCAATTTATATTCATTCAAAGACCTGTCATTGGTTGAGATAAGTGGAATGGATTTAATCTTGGAATGATGAGCAAATTAAACATTACATTCAGGGTTACAGTAATGAAAATACTGAGGATAATTTGGCAATATCCCTTCCACATATGCATTAGTTTATCTGAAGGGGATCTACTTTTTCATGTTTTCATTA
This sequence comes from Crocidura indochinensis, assembly GCA_004027635.1. Lineage (NCBI taxonomy): Eukaryota > Metazoa > Chordata > Mammalia > Eulipotyphla > Soricidae > Crocidura > Crocidura indochinensis. The sequence continues at coordinate 15,736 of PVKC010002301.1, forward strand.
AGACCAGATTCCAGGTTGGATTTTTATTGGCGACAAATTTTCACTTGTATAAGGCAAAAAACAATTAACATATTTTTCATTTGTTTGTTTAGGGGCACTTGATGGTGCTCAGATATTATGACTGGTTCTAAGTGCTAAGGATTCACTCCTGGTAGAGCTTGCGGAACCATAGATGATATCAAGATTTAAAATTGAGTCAGTCAACATAAGCACCTTATACCTTCTGTACTACTGTACCAGTACTCCATATTCATTTAATTGCCTACTGCCTCTATCCTAGATTAATAAAATACTTAATTTTTGACTCTCTGAGTATAGTAAATACAACACAGAAAATAGTGCTCTCCTTCAGAAATGGAGAAACTACAAGAGCTTTAAATGATTGTAATAAGAATATAAAAGAGCCATCAGGTATCTAACATTTTTCTCTTGACAGTGCACAAATGAACACCTTGCCACACACAATTATTTTTAGTGAAGATGATAATTTATTATACTGGTAATGGCAGTTTAATCATAAATGGTTCCCAAACCAGATTCACCCTCTTCCATTTTTCCAAACTAAGCTATATAGGCTAGTACCATTGCCTTTGCATATTTGTTAATCCCTTTCTGTTTTTCTTTATATCCCACATGTGAATAACATCATTTTACATATGTTTAATTCCTCTTGTTTGTCCTCACTCAACATATTATCCTATAGTTACATCCATGTAGTGACAAATTGCATGATTTCATCTTTATTTATATAGTATCATAGTAGTGCTATTATAATATTATCTAATTGCACATATATGTATATATATACACCATGATACTTTTGTTTTTGTCTTCATTTGGTGGAGAACACATTCAAGCCCTCAGGGGTTATTTCTGGTTCTGAATTCAGAAATTATTCCTGGCAGGCTTGGAGAATGATATAGAATGATAGGGAATGAACCTGGGTTGGCAGCATGCAAGGCAAACGCCCTATTGACTGTATTAATGCTCGGGAAACTATACTATTATATTTTTATCCTATCATCTCTTGATATTTTTCAAATTTTGGTTAGTTTTAATAGTGTTTCAATAAATATAGGGTCAAAAATGTCTTTTAAAAATAGTATTTTGGGGCTCCTATGGTAGAGGCTTAGAAATGAAATTTCCAGGGACAGAGCAGTAGCACAGTAGTAAGGTGTTTGCCTTGCACTTGGTTGACCCAGGTTCAAATCCCATAGAGTCCCCCAAGCCAGGAGCAATTTCTGAGCACATAGACCAGAGGAACCCCTGGGCACCCAGTGTGGCCCCAAATTAAAACAACAACAAGCAAAAGGAAATGGTATTTTCAGGTCATCCGAAATAGTGATTCTTATTTTTTGAGATGTGTTCATATTCATATTTTTCCAGATAGGTTGAACCAGTATTATTCCCAACAATAATGGATGAGGGAAACATTCATCCTCCCATCCACACAATCATTGATGGTTTTTATTCTTTCCTTTGTGTGCCAATTTCAGTGGTTCAAAGTAGTATTCATTGTAGTTTCGACTTAATTTTTACAAAGGAGAAGTGGTAAAGAACATAGCCAGTATGTTTTTAGAAAAGTGACTATTCATATCTTCACGTGTTTGATGGGTTGCAGGGTTTTTTTTTTTAAGTTTGATGTGTTCTTTATATATCGGTTATTAATCCGTTGTCAGATGAATGCTTGGTAAATATTTGTTCCTAGTCTGCAGAGGACCTTTAATTTATATTCTTGGTCTCATATTTATTTTATTATTTTTGTAGTGCAGAAGCTTCTGAATTCTACATAGTACTATTTGTTCATTTCTGTTTGGTTGCAATGACATTGACTCATTGAATATATTCCAAGATTCTGTTTTATAAACGTTTCTGTCTATGTTTTTCTTTATACATTTTATGGGTAAATGTAATATCTAGGTTTTTCATTTTGAACTGGAATCGTGTTTTGTTTTGTTTTGGGTATTACTTATATTTATTCAGACCTGACTCCTGGTTCTAAACTCAGTAATCTCTCTGGCCTGCCTAAGAGAGGGGAGTACCATATGTGATGCCAGGGATTGAATGGGGATCAGTCACTTGCAAGGCAAATCTGTTCTACTGTCTCTCCAGTGCAAATAATGGAATTTTCTGTAAATGAGTTATTATATAAGTGTGTAAGTTCAATTTTTTATATATGAATATTCAGTTTTCCCAGTACCATTGATTGAAGGAGTTTTTCTTGCTTCACACGTTTTTTGTAAAAGATTAGCTAATTATATACCTGAAAATCTGTTTCCGGAATTTCAACTTTTCAAATGATAAAGGGGTATAAGGAACAAGGATGATCACTACTTAATGGTTAATAGTTCTGTGTACCCAGATTAACTTTTATGTATACAGAGAATTCCAGGCTAAGATAATTTGTAGAGAATTCATAACAATGGAGATGGGAACGTTGCACTGGTGATGGGTGGTGTTCTTTACATGAGTGAAACCCAAACACAATTATGTATATAATCAAGGTGTTAAAATAAAATATATATAAAAAAAAACGAAACCTTCCTCAAAAGCTATTCAATGCTTTCCCCTTTTGGAGAAGTTTACATTTTATGTTGAGTACTAATATCTACCTCTATATTTATCATTTCATATTTATCTAATAACACAATTTTTTCTTAACTAAAAATACACATTGGGGGGTCCCAAATACATGGTTAGGACATATGCTTAGCATGTGGTTCTTTTTCTGGCAATAAATATTCCTTTCATCGCTGTTACAGCATTGAGACCCTCTATGCACCATGTGAGACCCTGAAGGCTAACAGTTTTTTTTATAGTGTCTTGGTTAAACCTTTGCATTTTAGTTTTTGAGTCTTACATTGATCCAGTGATCCAGTTAGCCAAGATTCAATGGTATGCCTCCTGGGCAGCACTTGATCAGTTCCTCCACTTGATAAAATAAACACGGAGGGATAGAATTATTCAAAGGAATGCAAAGTAGAGAATGGTTTGTCTTATTAGCACCCTGATGTTGATATCCAACACAACATACCTTATCCCCTTCACCCTATACTTCCAGATGTAATCCCAATATACTCCAGCATTATCAGTGAAACAACTTTGCCTTGCTTGATCTGAGCACTCAACATTCAGGCCAGCACGTTCTGATTCAGTAGGACCAGAAGTGACCTCTGGATTCCATGAATACTTTGAGGAATAATCTAAACGCTAGCATACAAAATATGTGTAATTTTGTATATTGATCCTGTCACATTACTAAATTCATTTAATACTTATAGAAATACATTCTTTCAAATCATTGTATTTTAGACATAGAAAATGAGATACATCTTTTCTTTTGAGCACTTGGATGTGCTTAGGACTTACTTCTGGCTCTACGCTCAGGAATCACTCCTATTAGTAGTCAGAGAACTATGTAGGATGTGGGAATTGAACCTGGGTTAACCACTTGCAAACTAAATGCCTTGTCACTGTACTATCACCCTAGCCTGGAAATCAGGTGACTTAAACAAAATTTCCTTCCTTCCTTCCTTCCTTCCTTCCTTCCTTCCTTCCTTCCTTCCTTCCTTCCTTCCTTCCTTCCTTCCTTCCTTCCTTACTACCTTCCTTCCTACCTTCCTTCCTTCCATTTTCTTTTATTTATTTTTTCTTTCCTCCTTTTCCTTTCTTCCTCTTCCTTTCCTCCCTCACTTTCTCTCTCATCCCCTCATTTGTTCCCTCTACTTTAGTTCCCTTCTCTCCCATCTCTTTTGTTTACTAAATATTCCTATGAATTTTTCTTGTCTCATTTATGTAAATAGAATCATTGTTACAACACAGATTAATGGTATTAAGATACATTAATTTTGAATTTAATTTATTCCCAACAGTAAAGATGATTTATAAACTAGCTTTTTGTACATGCTATATAAATATATATACTCTGAGAAAATTTTCTTCTTTCCTTAAATGGTTTGCTTATGCTGGAATGTGTATAATTTACCAAATAAATATTTTATAGTTTTTACCCTAATATTTAAATAATTGACAGAAATGTGTTAAGTTTTAATTCAGCCATACTTCTATACATTCTAATTATATTGTTTACTATATAACATGTTTAATAATATACTATATGCTGCACAGTATTTATATAACTTATTTGCAATAAAATGTTATAATTATTAATAACATAGGGCCATAATATTTTAGCAATGATAACCTGGGTATAACCAGAGATAAGAGAGAACAGAGAGACAACAGAAGAGGAAGAAAGAGAGGAGATAGAAGAGTACATCTCAGGTTGGAATGTGGGCAAATTTTCATGATAGAAACATTTCTTTTAAACTGAATTCTAACATGTTTGTATTGCTATTCTTTATCAGGCATGTATTTCCTATTTTTATTAAATTCAACATTCTTTATATAGAATATGAATTGTTATTTAAAATAAGAACTTTTTTCTTTTCATAGATATTTAGATTTAACATTAGAATGTGTGCACAGTACTATTAAGCATTCTATAGCATATACAATGAAAGGAAGGATTTTTTCACTAAAATATAAAATACACATCTTTTCAAGAACAAATAGGACACAAAAATAGGTCAAGAATTATGCCTTGAGAAAGTCCCAATTAATTTCTAAAGCAGAAATAGCATAGTCCATATTCTCTGAGCACAATGCAATAAAAATAGAAATTTCTATGCAGGTAAAAATGTTCTTCTAAGTAATTTATGAAATAAAAAGGGCCTAAAATTAACAAGTGTCTTTATACTGAAAGAAAATATGTGTAGTTCATATAAAAAGCTCTAGTATATGTTTAAAGTCGTACTGTGATAAATTTTTTAGCATAAATTGGGTGTATTTTAAAATTAAATTATATTTAAAAATGAAAGTACAGAAGAAAACAGAGCTAAGTAAAATAAAAGAAATTAATAGAGACAAACTAAAAACTAAATAAATGGAAATAAAAAGTGAAGACAATTAAAATAAAAGCAATCTTCAAATTCCCTTATTTAACAATGTTTCCATCTTTTAATTTTTACAATATTTTTATTTAATAAATCATATAAATTTCTAATAAAATGGACAAGTTTGGATAATTTTCATCATTTAAAGTAAACACAAGAGTAAGTGTGTCAAAGAATACATTGCCTTTTAATTATATAGTAGTTATTTACATGTAGTCTTTTAAAATGATCATATTAATAAAGTCCATTTTTACTACCATAAAGTTAATTTATATACATATGTAAAACAGCAAAATATATTGATAGCACAGGATGAGAATATTAGAATCTTCTCTGCTGTAAGGAAAATTCAAGGTCTGAATGTTTTATAAATAAACTGCCTCTTTCTAACATAATTTTATATATATTTTGATTAAAAAACAAAGAGCATATTTTTCCAAACATTCTGAATAAATAATAAAATTTTATATCAAAACAAAAAAAGCACATTAAAGAAGATATAATAACATATATATGAGACCAAAACCTAACTCTTACTAATTTACATTTAGGACTGTATTATCAGATTACAAATACATTATACTCATAGGCTGTGTACTGAGAACAAAAAGGTTTTTCAAAATATAAAATATGTGTGTGACTGTAATTAGCATATGGAAATTTTAAGGATTAAAGATGAATAAACATTTCAATGAGGAAGATAAATTATTTGATTCATTACAATACTTGTTAATCCTGAATCAGAAAAGGAGAGCTCCTAGGGAGGTAATTTATGATCTAAAACTTGGTATCAAATATTTACCAAAATCATTCACAAACCATAACCTCCTTCTGTCTTATAACTGGCTCCAATATAGCCTGCAAATACGTTACTTGACGTGGTCAGAAAAGAATAAGTTAGATACTGACATGAATAGGTGGTCTTGGATCTTTAGAGTGACAAGATGTCAAAGAGATAAGGAAATGTGCAGAAGAGGCTAGAGCTTGGTGTGATGCCAAGAAGAAATCTTGAACCTGGAACCAAAGACAGCCCATAAAAGCTGGGAAGAGGCAAAGAACAGTTTTCTCTTTGGAGTCTTTAGAAGGAATTAGCACTGCCTCTTCATTGACTATAATTTGATAAGATACATTTAAAATCTTACTTCAAGAACCATTTAAAAAAAGCAAGTACAAATATTCTAAGTACAAAACTAGTAATTTATCACAATGCTACCAAGAAATGTAACAGAAAAAGATCCTAGCAAATATCTTAACATTCATACTAGTTTAGAATTCAATCAAGGTAAAAGTAATAGTGTGTTTGTGTGTGTGTGTGTGTGTGTGTGTGTGTGTGTGTGTGTGTGTACTGACTTAACAAAGACAAAATGATTATTGTCTGCCATCCTCTACTCCAAATCAACAAGAATCAATGGAAAAACCATCAGAGCTAGTTAGAGTCCAGGAAAGTAGCCAAATAAAAAAAATCAATATTGAAAAAATCAATAGTTTTCTTATACTTTAACAATGGCCAATTTAAAATGTAATAGAAAAATGGTTCCCATTTAAAATAACCACAAAGCTCATTAAATACTTATGATTAGCTATGATGAGAAAGTTCTAAAGCTATATTTTTAAAGTAATAAAGTTTATTGAAGGTCATAAAACAAGTTTTGAAATAAATGGGGAAATTACATTGCATCCCTAGTTAAAAAGGATTCAATATTTGAAAGAAGTACACTCTCACAAATTTATTTTATTATTAAGATTCATCTGAAAATTGAAATCTGAGATAGTTTTTGATATTTTATGGAGAAAATGATTAAGATAACAATTAGAAAAAAGGACTAGGCCTACTGCATTCCAAACATATCATAGAACTATGGAAATTTAAACAGTGTAGCTACTATAACAGGAAATGACACAATTGATAGTGCAGATGTGAACATTCAGAAATATGTTTTCCTGAGCATTCAATATATGAATTTATAAGAATTATGAAATATGAAATGGGGATTAAAGGAGAAAAGTATTACAATGATACACTGAAAAGTGTATATCCATTTAAAAAGGTTTTTTTGTTCATTTATATCTAATGATATAAACATAAAAAGAAAAATAGAAAGATTTTTTGGGGGGTTTTTGGGCCACACCCTGTTAAAGTCAGGGGTTACTATTGGCTATGTGCTCAGAAATTACTCCTGACTTGGGGAACCATATGAAACTCTGGGATTGAACCCAGATCCATCCTGGGTCAGTCTCCTGCAAGGCAAATGCCCTAATGCTGCCCACCGCTCTGGCACTTAGAAATAATTATTTTTCAAATGGTGGTTGTGGTGATTTTCTAAATATAATACAAACCTAGAAATGGCAACGGCTGCTATCAATAAATTTTAACTACACATGGATTATAAATTACATATTGTTAAATAGAAAACTCCAAATACCATTTATGAGAAACAAAACATTAATCATTAGGTACATCAGAAATCTAAAAAATCAATAATAGAAGACAAAACAAACGTTTCTGTGGAAAAATGGGCAAAGGACTTGAAGAAGCAATTTACACAAGCATAGATCGAAATGTCAACATCACTAATATTCACATTAGGTTGACAAAAAATAAATGACCGATAATCAACGCTAGGCACAGTATTAGAATTTGCTGTATAACAAATCACCTCCAAATGTAGCCATTTAAAATAACAAATGATTATTGCCTCAGAGATGTAGTGGTTAGGAATCCGGAAGGTACTTCAGTGATTGTTTCAGCCTCAAGCCGCCTCAATGAGCTGCACTTAAATCAGATGTGGCTGTTGTCATTTTCAGAGGCCCTGGGGGCAAGGGATTCACTTTTGAACTAATTTACTTATCCATGGTCTTTCAGTTCTTTGCGATTTGTTGGACTGAGTGTTTCAGTTTCTTGCTCTGCACCATGCTATTTGATATCTTTAGCATGAGAGTGAAAGAGAGAGAGGCAGAGAGAGACACACAGAGAGAGATGGACATAGAAGATAGAATAGGTATATGAATATTAGATGTCTAAAATTAGATGGCTATCCTAAAGATTTTCACAATTTTAGGGAAAATTGGTGCTTCTGATGAAACTTATAAGGTATATCCCTGGAATCAAGAATCCTGAATATCCTCTTTATGTATTTGTTATATGCACATATTTAAAGAAGAATGTGAAGTTGCATGAATAATAATGTTCAGGAACTATTCATTGATTAAAATAAGAAGCTGAAAATGTCTAAATTATGGCTAAGTTATGATATGATTAAATGGGTCTTTGGAGTTTAGTGCAATAGTTTGAGATAGAGTTAAGTTCTGACAAGGATTCTTTCCTATTGCTAAATAATAGAATATAGTTCTGGAATAATGTTTCAATTATTAGACTCCTTGAAATATAAACAAACACAGAAATGAGAAAAGAGGGAGGGAGACATGAAGAAAAGCTAAAATTAAGAGAGGTAGTACAGCAGTGAGGGCAAATATCGAACCAATTTGGCTGAATCCCCAGCACCTCATGGCCTTCCAAGCATTTCTAATAGTCTTTTTTTTTTTTTTTTTTTTTTTTTTTTAGTATATGTGCTGCCGAAGCGAGCACTCTAATTGTCTTGAAAGACACATATAGCGGGGCCCGGGACATAACATGGAGGTAAGGCGTTTGCCTTTCATGCAAAAGGTCATCGGTTCGAATCCCGGTGCCCCATATGGTCCCCCGTGCCTGCCAGGAGCAATTTCTGAGCATGGAGCCAGGAGTAACCCCTGAGCACTGTCGGGTGAGACCCAAAAACCAAAAAAAAAAAAAAACAAAAAAAAACACATATAGCATAAGTTTGACCCTGATGACCCGAGAATCTGGGGCCACTGCAATACACATCATGGACCTCAACATTTAACCACTAATCCAATTGATTGAGATTCTCAGGGATCAGCACTGGCAGCATTTGGGAGCTCTGTATGTCCCTCCAAAACAAACAAAAATAAAGTGATTTTTTTATTAATACGCTAAGGAACTAAAGTCTAAAATTAGTTGAAATTGCCTTGTAGAGGATAGGTATAACTTAACTTTTCAAAGAAAATAATTATTTTTAGTCAGGTGTCCAGGTATACCTGGAGGTACTGAGCACTTTTGCCTGACTCTATGCTCAGAGATCACTCCTAGCAATGGGTGGGTTCTTCAAAAAATGTTTAAAGCAGAAGTAATTTAAAAAATTATATCACGGGTAGAAATTTTTGTTTAATTGGATTCTAAAACACTTGACAAGTCTCAATACATAGACATTTTAACATCTTTGAACTGACTAGGTAAGAGTTACAAATAAGAGTGCGGTTATGAATTAAAACTATAATAAACTTGAATTTAAGTACTAGGAAAACTATGTTCAGATAGCTATAGATCCTGCCAAGTAACACTTTGATGTTGATCTGTAGGGCAGTGAAACTGATGGTACATTAAGCATGGAAAAAAAGATTTGTGAAGTTTTATTTTAATTAAAAAAATAACAAAAACAAGGGCCAGAGAGATAGCACGGAGGCAAGGTGCTTGTGTTGCATGCAGAAGAAAGGTGGTTCTAATCCTGGTATCCCATATGTTATCCCGCACCTGCCAGGAGCGATTTCTGAACATAGAGCCAGGGAGTAAACCCAAAACAAAACACACATACACAACACACAAAGAAACAAAAAAAAAATTGAAAACTAAACAAAGAATTAGACCAACTAACTCCGTAGAAGTTTGTAGAAACTATCACAGTTATATATATTCTGACCTCTTTTCTATCACACTTACTACTTGTGTGTCTGCTTAGTGATAATTCAAATATTCTAACTATGATCTTTTCTGACTTGTGACTTGTTTTTAATAACTTATATGACATATAACAATGCAGAATTTATGTTAATGCAGCCAATGTATCAGTAATTTATAATTTGCCAGCAATTGATTTTGTGTGAGGCCAGCACTATTTACTAAAAATACTGTTCTATGCACTCATACAGAAAGCCACTTTAATCCTAAATCATATGACCAAATGCTTACTTTTCTTTTGGACTTGATGTTTTCCATTAATCTACTTGTTCCGAGTTAAATTATTTTGTCAATTTCCCCAATTTTTGATTTCTACAAAAAATGTGTTAGCAGTAATGTTAAAGATTTTGTACTGTTCCTGGTTATACACTTGATTTGTCAACTAATATGTGAAATATAAGCACCCTCCCACTGTGATCATATATTTGTTATTTCTGTACATGTTTATTTCCATGTTGGTTTCTTTGTATTTTGAAATTGTGTGTAGAGTCACATAAACTTAAAGCAGTTTTCCTTCCGTTTTATCATTATAGGATATTTTTTCTTTAGCTCCAGTAATATTTCTTGCTTTAGAATTCAATTTGAGGTTCATAAATCATATTTTGGCTTCTGTTTGTAGAATACAAATCTTTTCATCCTTTTACTTTCAACCAATTTGCTATCTCACGTACAGAGTGTGTCTCTTTTCAGTTTCCTTTCACCATCTTTAATTGTAGTCTCACAATAATTGTCTTTCAATTGGAGCATGTACTGGACAGGGACTGGTCTTCAGTGATAGGATATTTGACTTGTAGGCACTGGCTTTGAACTACTACATCTTAAAATAAAAAAAAAGAACTACCTATTTGAACACAGTTCTAATTAGTTATATTTAAATTTATATATTCTTATCTTTTTACTTAAAAGCAAAATTAATATTAGGTCCCACCCTTTCCCTTTCTAGCTCTTTAAATTTGAAGTGTATTTTTTCTAGTATTAGTGTAACCACTCTGGTCTTTATAAAGAAATTGCTGTCCAGTCTTTAATTTTGAGCCTATGTTACCCTGACTGTTCAGGTATGTCACTTATAGGCAGCATAAAATTGAATTCAATTTTCTGATCCATCTGGCCGCTCTGTGTCTCTTAATTAATAAATTCTTTTCTTTGACATCAAATGGGCTTATTAGGTTGAAGAAATTTATTGCCATAATGTTGTAGAAGAAATAAATGATTATAAAGTTTTCCTTGCTTTTTAAAGTTCTTTTAATGATTCTTACAAAATTACTTTTGAAGAGACAAAGTTTCTAAGCTATTGCTTTTCCATGGAAATTTTATATCCTTCAAATCTCAATGATTATCTAAAAAAATTCATCATTCTTGGTGAGATGCTGGTTTCATTTAGTCTCTTTCTTTTTATTATATCACGTGATACTCCTCTGGCCTCATATGGTCTCATTTTATATATTTGATATGGATTTTATGAAATTTCCTTTATGTGTTAATTCCTTCTTTGAGCTTATTGCTCACAATGTTGTGTCTGAATCTTTGGCTTTTGTCATTCTGATTACAGTGTATATTGGAATGATTTTATTTACATTGTTCTTATCTGGGACCCTTCTGGCACTTCTGAATCCAAGTTTATGTATTAGTCAACTCAGTGGGATCCTAGGTTATGATTTCTTTGACTACTCATTCTTTGTAAAATTCTTAATTTATTCCTTATGGATTCTGATGTTCTATAGTTTTGTTCTTTAGCTCACCCTATAATTCTCCGGCATAATATTAACTTATTAGTAATTTTCTTTCATTTTATATTTCCTGCATTTCATTTTGGAAATCATTATTTATTTACTCAGCTCTTGTTACTTTTCTATTGAGATATTTCATTGAGTTTTTAATTTCACCAACTGTCCTCTTCAGTTCTCTTCTGTTGCTTCAAATTATAGTTTTCTCATTTCTCTCTCATGCTTTCTTGTATATGTACCATTACCTCTTTGAGTTAATCAAATACCCACATTTGGATTCCCTAAATTTCTATGTGATAGCTTATAGAACTGATACTGATAAAACAGTCTAGCTATTATCTTTATTCCTTATGCTTGTTAAGCTTTTATGCTATTTCCTCTTTTGTTTGTTGTTCTCTGGGTTAACTCTTCATAGTTTACACACTTTGGGAATATGCTGAGTGTTTAAACCCTGAGAATCATCTAGGGGTACTCAAAAAATGTGAACTTTCTCATGTCTTAAATGTGAGTGGATGAAATAGAAGTCTAACAGTTCAGTTTTCCAGAAGAATAGGGTAAAATTAAGGCACTATCAGGTTCCTTCCAGGATCTTTGTTAATTGACTAGACTGGACAAACTGCAGGCAAACAACAGGCAGGCAACTAGAGGCCCTGGGTTAAGAAAAGGAGACAGGATGGGAATTGAGGCTAGGATTGTCCTGTAGACTCAGTCTCCAGAATGGTTCAGCAGGATACCAGTCTAAGTGATTCACTTTGTTAATTAGTTGGCCTGTAGAACTATTAGAAAGCAGCAGGAAGTCAACATGAGCTCCTTTGGAGCAGAAGTAGTTTCAGGCTCAGGGGTCTCTTTGTTTACTATTTATCTGATCTGCTATTTAAAAATTATTTGAGATAATGAATATAAAATTTAGATCTTGTTTTATATCTTGTATGACAAGCAAACTATATCTAAAGTGTCATATCTAAGAGGTTAAAATATCTTTAGAAATAACTATATTTCTGAACTCCGAAACCTAAATTAGGGTTTGTATTCATTATATTATTTCGATAATAGGATATAACATGATATTGGAGAGCAAGTCCAACAAGAGTCCACCAAGGATAGAAGGTGAGTAGTTGTTGTTTCAAACACAATATTATAATAAAGATATTCTGTTTATATGTTTTTATTCTATTAATTTAAGATGCTGAATAAGTCATCTTCACTGAATGATGTAAAGTTTTGTTCCTTTTTATTTATGCTTAGTAAGTTGGGCCTTATTATTGTATCAGCCTCAAAAAGTATATTATCATGTCTTCATAGCATCTATTTTTTTCTTGGTTAAAATCCCATGATCATGAATTTATAAATAACTTTAATTGGCAGATTTACTTCATTTCAGTCCCAAAGAAAAATTGAACTCTTGAACTTGATGTTATGTTGTTTTCCTTTATATTTAGATCCTGCAATAAGTGGTGCCATTACTTTGAGTGAGTCTATACATGCTTTTCTTCTATTTTTCTATACAGAGAAAGTTTTTTCCTCTTCACTTTATATTTTGTGATTTAAATATCAATTACAAGCCACAGCAAGAGAAAAATAAAAGTAAAGTTGAAATAAGAGTGGATAGGGTGCTTGCCTTGCCTATTACCAACCTAGGTTCAAAATCTGACCTTCCATCTGGTACACTGACTGCAGAGCCAAGAGTAACCCAAGTACTGCTGGGTTTTCTCCTCCCCAAATAAACTGGAATTGTGATAAGGAATTGAGAGAAAAGGATTACAATTCCTTGATTGTAATAAAGTGGTATGGATTTGAGCTATCTGTACCTGTTTTTTTTTTCCTCAACATTGAACGACAATCTCAGTGACTAATATTTAGCAGCCTTGGCATTGTACTTTTTATAATTTTCTATTACTAGCCAAAGGAGGCCAGGGCAATATTTATATACAAATGGTCTCAGAATACTGTTTTATAGATATATAGCATTATTGGTCAATTGATTTTGGGGTCATACTCAGTAGTGCTCATTCCTAGTCTAAATTTGTGTCTAGGAATCACAAGGGACCATATACCAGTTATTGAACCTGAATTAGTTGTATGCATAAAAGTGCTTAGAATATGTATTGCCTCTAGACTTTGTATAGATGGCTTTGATTGCTTACCATTATTATCCTTTCATGAAAAATAGTTTACTAAAACTCACTCCTAAACTTAAAGGCTTTTCAGCAACTCCTCAAATAATACTGATAAAGTCCTTCTCTTTTGACTTTAGAAAAAGGGAAAAGCACTTTTCTTTCTCATTCATTTTCATTGAATTGAGCAGGAAGTGCTGTAAGCACAATTTTCTTCAAATCTTCATATAAATTTCTAATGTTATCTCCAACTGCTTTTAATCAATTATCAGATACTCTACTACTTTTATAAATCTAACTTGACATTTTTTATTTAAATACCCTCATTCTTTCTGTTGTTATCATTTACATATCTCCTGACAAATTTATTCACTCACTCATTTATTCATATAGATACAACTTCAATAAATATCGATATTTTACTATAGGCTTAGTGCTACTTTAGAAAGTATAACAAGATAAATAAAAAGATAAGACCAAGAATTATGTCATCCTTTAATTTTTATCAATATAATAAAATTACAGGTAAGCATGTTGTATGTTAGAAGGTGGTATGTAAGGCACAGAATAAATTCAGAGAAGGTAAATAATGAAGAAGAATGATTTCAGAGAAGCTATTTTAAATATAAAAATTAGGTGAAGGAAGTGGTTTGAAAGAAATCTGTAAGAATGTCTAGAATTATATATGCAATAAAAGTGTTCTATGAACAAAATATTGCAGATATATGTAACTGAGGTGAGAACACATATGGTCTTTGTGGAATACAAGGATCCAATGACTAGAATAACATGATATGTGGGAAGTTGTACAAAATAAAACATGGTATTACATACATATCAACACAGCTTGTATTCATAATTAGTAACTATATGTCAGTCTTCAGTCCATTCCTACCCTCCTGATACACCCAATATATGGTGACAAAGAAAAAACATATTGTTAAGACTGAACTAGAAGTATGATTGTTGACATATTTTTAAATAATCCATCGACTTTTGTATTAAATATGTTATAAGAGAAATGGATATGGGATAACAAGCAGAATGAGATTCATTTTTGTGACTCAAAGTCAATAGTCACTGAAGTTTGGAGGGAAGAAGTGGGGCAGAGTAGCTGTTTCTGCTTTTCTTCTTAAAGTAGAACTTAGAATCCTGAGTAAAGGGTCAGGGAGTTTGCACAGTGGTAGGATGTTTGCCTTGCACACAGTATGGGCCTAGGACTAAGTTTGATTTCCAGCATCCCATATGGTTCCCCGAGTCTGCCAAGAGAAATTTTTTGAGTGCAGAACCAGGAGTAACTCCTGAGCACCACAGGTGTGACCCAACCAACCCCCCCCCAAAAAAAAAGAATCATGAGTGAAATCAAGGCAGACTCTCTCAAAAAAAAAAAAAAAAAAACGGAGGGATGAGATATAGCACAGCAGTAGGGAATTTGCCTGCACGTGGCTGGCCCAAAACTGACCCAGGTTTGGTTCCTGGCATCCCATATGATAACCCAAGACTGCCAGGAGCAGCCAGGAGCAATTTCTATACACAGAGCCAAGAGTAAACCCTGAAAACCACCAAGTGTGGCCCCAAAACAAAAAATACAAAAAAAAAAGAAGAATCCTGAATAAGTCATACTATTGAGTCTAAGCATTCTCCAAAACCCCTACCAGTAGAAATCTCATTATAGTTCAATTTCTCATATAGAAAAAAAACATTTTAAGAGCATTATGTTATAAAAACATTATATATAATTTTGCCATTTGCTTAACTACATTATTTAGTTATTTGATCAGAATAATATTCATGGTAAAATTCTCTTTGTTTTTTAACCTCATTCAACAATACAGATAGGGTCCAGAGTGATAGCAGAAGTCGTAGTGTGTTTGCCTTGCATGCTCTAAACTAGGACGAACTGCGCTTCCATCCCATGGCATCCCACATACTCTCCGAGCCAAGAGCATTTCTGAACAGATAGCCAGGAGTAACCCCCGATCTTCACTTGGTGTGCCCTCCCAATAAAGAAAAATTAGGTAAAGTTTAAATGAGTATCAATGAAGACCATAAACTGGAGTCCAAATTGGGAGCTGGAAAAATATGAAGACATTTTTTAATCTAATATGATAATTTTACAATTATGTTAGCATAAAGGTGAATAAAAATATCTATTTTCCACCAAAGACAGAAGAAGACCAAAACAAAGCATTCTAAACATTAACTCTTCTGGCAATATTTCTTAGGTCTTACTCAATGAAAATCTGCTGCTTGATATTAAAGATAGTTTCTATTCTATACTACTAATTTGAATTTGGGAAAACTCAGTCGTATCATGCTAAAATCTGTTAGAACTTTACTTTAGTGTTTGCTTTCTGACTTTAAAATTGGTGTCCGAATGGAAATTTGTGACAGGTGCCCCCTCAGAGAATCCTCTTTGTGTGCTTCTAATTTGATGGAAGCAACAATCAGAAATGGGATGGAAGAGGCTGGCAATAAAGTGACAGATACAACCCTACTATTGTCAGGAATGTGTCATTTCATGTCATAAAAAGTAGAGCATATGAAAAATAATTTTGCTGATATATTTCTTTCTTTCTTTCTTTCTTTCTTTCTTTCTTTCTTTCTTTCTTTCTTTCTTTCTTTCTTTCTTTCTTTCTTTCTTTCTTTCTTTCTTTCTTCTTTCTTTCTTTCTCCCTCTCTCTCTCTCTCTCTCTCTCTCTTTCTTTCTTTCTTTTTCTTTTCTTTTTTTTTTGGTTTTTGGGCCACACCTGGTGATGCTCAGGGGTTACTCCTGGCTATTCACTCAGAAGTCACTCCTGGCAGGCATGGGGGACCATATGGGGAACCGGGGGATCGAACCACGGTCCGTCCTAGGTTAGTGCAGGCAAGGCAGGCACCTTACCTCCAGTGCCATCACCAGGCCCCCGATATATTTCTTTCTTGTAAAATTCAGAAACATAGAGTGATAAAAATAAAATTTTCAGTTACTATTGAATTAATTTCTGATAGTCCAGTAAGGTAAAATGGACATTTGTTTTGCTTTCCTCTGAATATTATACACTCATGTAGAGACTCTTTCTCTATTTACACAATCCACTTTTTTTCCTGGATTTCAATCACTGCCCAACAAAAATATAATCTGTTTAATTTATATTCTAGTTCCTTGGCTCTTCTTAACTTTATTCAAGAATTATTTACAAAGTATATTTTATGCCCAGGATTTAACAGTTAAATGAGATTGAAAGTCAGACCTTGATTTTACATTCGCATCTATTATAGTGTTATGTTGTGGAATTAAATTAGAAATAAACAAATAAGAAGTGTAAGTAAATAATATGCAGACTTGGCATATAAATATAAAATTCTAATTTTAATGATTATGTTTATTAATTGAATAGAATCATGCAATTGTGCTTGGAATATGTATGATCATATAAAAAGGAAGAAAATTAAATATGTGACATAAATTATTGTTCTTGCTTCATTAGAAGGAATTGGAGACAGAGATGGTGATCATAAATTGTGTAAAGTCAAGCTAAACTAGGAAATTTAGCAGTTAATATTAAATCAAATCAATATTTAATTTTGATTTAAAGAGTATTTTAGTTTTCATGAACAGCTGAAAACTTGGACAAATTCTTACACTTAACCAACTTCCTAATCCATACAAAAATTCTAACCACAGGACTGGAAAGGTAGCCCTGTAACAAAATACATACCTTGTATTATTGAAACTCTGTGTTTTATCTCAGGAAACTTATCCTTAAAATACAAATAATAAACTTTAATCATATAAATAAAGTATTAATGTCTTATCAATTAGAAGAGAAGTTATAATTCTTGCACTGCATTTATAGGTTTTACTTTTTTTATTCCACTTGTTGATTAAATTTGACCCCAAATAATAATATCTGAATCTTAATTATATAATGCAAATTTAGGTAATCTAAAAATTTTTGTAGTTTAAAATACATCACAAATCTTTAAATTCCAAAAATTAGTAATTTATTTGGAATGTGATAACTTTTAATGATACTCTATTATGATATTGAAGGATGTTTCAAGATCAGGCTACAAACTGAAGTAATAAGATACATTACTTACTTTACTTTTTTTTATTTATAAGCTCAGTCTTCCATAATGTTGCCTGTAGGTCATATGAGATTATCGTTGGAGACAATGGATTTTTAAAAACCGCTTCTGGCAAATAATTCCATCCTCAGATTCTAAACTCCTCAGTAGCATTAGTATAGTTGTTCTATTTTCAATGTCTCTTAAATCTCCCTTAGTAACTACTTCTATATGCAATCATTTGTTTGAAAAAAAAAAAAGACTTCATTCTCTGTAGTGTTGTCATAAGAAATACTACACAGACTCCTAAAATTGCCATTTCTCAAAGAGATTCCTGTTGTTCAAAGAAGATAAGTAAGAAACTGAGTTTATCTCAAAATACCCAATATGTATATATAAAAAAACATCTTTTAAAATGTGCTGGCATTAATATATAAGGCGGTCAAGTCCAGAAACTATGTACTACTTACATGTTTACATATGCAAACATTCCAGGAAAATAAGTCTTTTAACACTTTAATTTCTTCATTTCTTTGCTGTAGAGCAGGGGTCTCAAACTCAATTTATTTGGGGGCGCAGGAGGAAAAATCGGGGTGAGGCAGGGCCGCATAAGGGATTTCTCAATTTACCTGGGGGTCACAGGAGGCAAAGTTGGGGTGAGGCAGGGCTGCATAAGGGATTTCACACACACACAAAAAAGGGGAGGGACAGTGGGCAGGAGCAGCGGAAATGACGTCTGCGATAGGCACAAAGTATTGGCAATTATTCGGTTACCAAATATTTGCAATAAAAAATCACATTAGTAAGAAATGCAATTTTTATTCGGTTAATCGGTAAGCAAATAATTGCAAATACTGTGATATTTGAAGGCCGGCCTCAGGCAACAAAATATTGTACTGAGGGTCACAAACGGCCCATGGACCTCGACTTTGAGAGCCCTGATGTAGAGCATATCAATATTTTAATTGCTGCTTTTTTGGTGTGACCCAAAGTAGATATAAAGGGAGATGATAATAAATCCTAAATACATCTAGAAAGTAAAGCATGTACTGATGTCCACATGGAGTTATAACATGCCAGGCACACTAGCAACTTTATGTAATATACTAGTTTGGGAGGCCAGAATGGTGGCACAAATGGTAAGGCGTCTGCCTTGTTACACTAGCCTAGGACTGACCGTGGTTCAATCCCCAGGCATCCAATATGGCCCCCCAAGTCAGGAGTGATTTCTGAGCACATAGCCAGGAGTAACCCCTGAGTGCCAATGGGTGTGGCCGAAAAATCAATATATATAATGTAACATATATATTAGTTTTGTTAAAATCTCTGAAGAGCATATCCTGCATAATTTTGAGACATCACTATAAGAGATATCATAGGCTATATTTGGTAAAACTTAATTAATTACATTATGGCTGAATGAAAATCCCCCTCAAAAGAAAACTTTTTACAAATGGATCTAAGATATTATTTACATTCCTTTTTTTTTTTGTTTTTTTTTTTGTTTTTTTTGTTTTTGTTTTTTGGGCCACACCCAGTGACGCTCAGGGGTTACTCCTGGCTATGCGCTCAGAAGTCTCCCCTGGCCTGGCCTGGGGGACCATATGGGGCACTGGGGCACGGGGGATCGAACCGCGGTCCCTCTGTCCAAGGCTAGCGTGGTAAGGCAGGCACCTTACCTTCAGCGCCATCGCCCGGCCCCTCTTTTTTTGGTTTTTGGGCCACACCCAGTGACGCTCAGGGGTTACTCCTGGCTATGCGCTCAGAAGTCGCTCCTGGCAGGCACGGGGGACCATATGGGGAACCGGGGGATCAAACCGAGGTCCGTCCTAGGTTAGCGCAGGCACCTTACCTCCAGCGCCACCACCCGGCCCCCTATTATGTACATTCTTAAGTAAGCTCTTCTATTTGTAAACTTCCATTAAATACTTCTTTGTAAAACTTATTTACCATTTTTTGTCAAATAATGAATACATAAGGTAAGTGGTCTAGCATGGGGGCTAGAGATATAGTTCAAAAGGTAAGGTGTTTGTCTAGCAGTCAACTAACCCAGTCCTCAGTGTGTTCTACAGGAGTGATTCATAAATGTAGTAAATTTTAATGACTGAGATCACTAGATGTAGCCAAATTACCAATAAATAAATAATAAACATAAGTATTATAAGAAAATAGAAAGTAAAAGAGGAGAAACAAATTAACAAGAAATAAGTTGGGGCCCGGGAGATAGCATGGAGATAAGGCGTTCACCTTTCATGCAAAAGGTCATCGGTTCGAATCCCGGTGCCCCATATGGTCCCCCGTGCCTGCCAGGAGCAATTTCTGAGCATGGAGCCAGGAGTAACCCCTGAGCACTGCCGGGTGTCAACTAAAAAAACACACACACACACAAAAAAAAAAGAAATAAGTTAAAAAACCTAAAGTAAAGGTGAACTAAAATTCATACAGAAATACTCAAAAGGGTCCTCCTCCTTGAATTTGTAACTCAAATTTGGCCCCATAATTTATTATAATTCTAAAAAATAATAGTTTTATAATTTATTTTATAATAGAGAACAGTTGAGAAAGAGAGTAGCTACTAATATATAAAATTAAAGTTTGTTTTCTAGTAGTCATAAGAGAGATTTGATATAATTAAGCAACTTTAAAGTAAATTCATAATGAGACTAGCCAATAATTTTTCTTAGAGGTTTGCAGTATAAATCAGAATGCATTTTTCTATGAATCCTAGATTTGGAGATTGAATATCTCCAACTTATTAAAAAACTTATTAAAATTGTTAAGGTTCTCCAATTTAATAGGAATTAGAGGAAATTGAATAATTCATGATGTGTGGGTATAGATCCCATCCATAAAGTCACAGTTAATGAGTCTTTAATGATACAGTAGAACATGAACTTTAACAAACATTCCAAGACATTTCAGTTAAGGACATATTACGAGCACCTAAACAATAGTTCCAGATGAAAGATGGTGTGTCTATGACTAATATCCTGTTAAAGATGTAAGATAGGCTTCAGAAATCCCTAAACTTTCCTTCCAACATTAATATGTTTTTTAGAATGCAAATTAGTCAAAATGATGTTGGAGGGGCCCGGGAGATAGCATGAAGGTAAGGCATCTGCCTTTCATGCAAAAGGTCATCGGTTCGAATCCCGGTGCCCCATATGGTCCCCCGTGCCTGCCAGGAGCAATTTCTGAGCATGGAGCCAGAAGTAACCCCCGAGCACTGCCGGGTGTGACAAAAAAAAATGATGTTGGAAGAATAACCATACACATGTTCTAATTATTTGTTTTAAATAATTTGCAAATTGTGCTTTTTAAACTCTCATTAGTAATAGTTTCCAATATATTCCACAATTGACAGCAAAACACCACAATGTTATCCATGTACAAATTACACAAAGACAAGTGTATGAACTACATATATTTTCAGACAATGCTTGACAAACATTATTTCAGCTTTTAAAAAATAGATACTGGGTGAAATTAAGATTGAACTACCAGGCAGATACCTGGACTATCGCTGCTCTATAATGCCAATCAAATCTAAATAGTATATCTTTTTTTCTTTAATTTAAACACCAAAATGTTTTCTTGTTAAGTCTGTCATTATCTTGTGTATCTTAATATCTTAGATATAAACCTTTTATCAAATGGATACTGTGTGACTAGTTTGTACCTTTCCCTGGGTAGCTTTTTTTTAAAATAAATCTTTATTTAAATACCGTGATTACAAGCATGTTTGCAGTTGGGTTTCAGTCAAAACCAGAATACCCTTCTTAGACATTGTGCTGATTTTCTTTTCTTTAAGTGCAGAAGTTTTTCAGTTTAATGTACTCCATTTGTTTATCTTTTCTTCACTAGTTTGGACATGGGTATTTCCTTCTTGAAGATACCTTTAGTCTCAGTGTCTTGGAGTGTTGTTTTTTATGTTTTATTCAATGTAGCTTATGATTTGAGGTCTAATATCCAGGTATTTCATCCATTTTGATTTGACCTTTGTACATGGCATTAAAGAGGAATCTAAGTCATCCAAAAATGGAAAGAGAAAATGAACAAACATTTCCTCAAAAAAGAAATACAGATGGCCAAAAGGCACATGAAAAAAACATTCTAAATCACAAATCATGAGGAAAATGAAAATCAAAACAATAATGAGGTATCATCTCATATCACAAAGACTGGCACACATCATAAAGAACAACCAGTGCTGGCATGGAAGCAGGGCGAAAGGGACTCTCATTCACTGATGGTGGGAATGCTATCCTCTTATGCATGCTTGTTTTTATTTTCATATGGCATATCTTTAAATGATATAATTTAATAGAATTTTAATATCACTGTTTTATACCAGTGATAAATAAAAGGGTCTTATTCAATGCTGAACAAAATATTATTTGTGGACTTGCTTTCATTATTCATAAACTTGTTTAAATTTCAGTCTTCGAAAAACCTACTAAAAGAATAAACAATATCTAATAATACAAGCAATAAGTTTCAGTTGTATTTCAGCTGTATGTTGATGTCCCTCACAAAGAGGAATCTGGCTGATGTGTCTTGCTTACAATCATTGTTTTCCAAGTGCCAGTCTCAGACATATACAGAGTATGTGAACTAGAATCTGTTGACAAGAAATATCAGCATCAGATGGGAACTTGTTCTAAATATCAAGTTTTGAGTTCCACTCTTGATCTACTAGATAAGAAACTGTGGGTGAAACTGAGTAGAAATTTTGTTTGTTTTATTGAAGTGCCAGGAACTTAATTTAGGAGTTCATATTTACTGCAGGATAAGTTTTGTGCCTCTGAGCTGAATTCTACATCCCCTGAGCAGTTTGATTTAGTTGATTTTCCTGGCTATTCAGTGCACACTGGAGTCTGAAAATACAGCACTCTAGTATATTAAAATTTAGAGAAATAAAAAAAACTACCCAAATTAATATATCTGGTTTTATACAACATATATCTAGTTCTCTTTCTTTTAACAGAACCTTCAAGTTTATATTTATATAATTATATTGATGTTTATTTTTATTGATATCAACTCATGTTTGTTTAATTATTCTTATTTTGTATATATATTTTATTAGAGGCTGCAAAATGGTGACTGTTAGGCAGCCTATATTTTAGGCAGTTAAGCACTTAATGTAAATATGCATATCATTGTTTCTAGTTTGAATATAGTCTCTCCATTTCCTTACAAAAAGATGCACTGCAGATGTTTTTGGTTCTTCCATATTCAGAGATTTGTGCTGATCACTAGATATCTGATTCCTAGATGTCTTCTACTAAAACACTTACATAGAAAAGATAATACTTTAAGTGACATTATTTTTTATTTTTATCTTCTATTATATTGTATTACTTTCCCAAAAGTGCATGTTTACTATATATATTTTATATACTGTACATTTTAGTCATTGCTTAAAATTTATTTTACTATAGTGTACTTGGAATTTATTTACTCTTCATTAAAGAAAAACTGAAATCCCTGTTCTACTTTTCTTTTCTTGACTTTTATTAATTTGGATGTCACACCCAATAGCCTTCAGGAATATCTTAGCTCTGGTGTTACTTCTTAAGTATTCAAGATTCAAATGGTCTCACTCATCTATGGGTTTTAAGAAAAATGAAAGACAATCTTGCAAGAATTTTCAGAGACAAAAGAGAGGTGGGCTGGAAGTTACAGCTCACTTCATGAACCTCACCACAAAGACTGATGAATTTAGTTAAAGAAATAAGTAATAGCTATTACTTATTTAATAGTTGTTAATAGTTATTACTTATTTCATAGTTAAAGAAATAAAGAAATAAGAAATTGAAAACTATCCTAACAATGAGAATGTATGAGGGAAATAGAGAGTCTGTCTACAGGTAGGGGCGGGGTGGGGAGGAGGAATATTTGGGACACTGGTGATGGGAATGTTGCACTGGGGATGGGGGTTGTCCTCTTACATGACTGAAATCCAACCACAATCATGTTTGTAATCAAGGTGTTTAAATAAAATATTATTAAAAAAGATGGGGGCCGGGCGGTGGTGCTGGAGGTAAGGTGCCTGCGCTAACCTAGGATGGACCACAGTTCGATCCCCCGGTTCCCCATATGGTCCCCCGTGCCTGCCAGGAGCGACTTCTGAGCGAATAGCCAGGAGTAACCCCTGAGCGTCACCGGGTGTGGCCCAAAAACCAAAAAAAAAAAAAAAAAAAAAGCATGTAGAGCTACAGATTAAATAGATCTCCTAAAGGCAAAATGTGTTCTAATCCATTGAGCCCTCTCTATGGGTCCTGAGACCTCACTTTCTCTTTGTCCTGACTGACGGACTGAGTGTAACATAATTTCTACTACCTTTAAAATAGTAAAAACAATAACTATTGGGGGTCAAAGTCATAGTACAGTCGGTAGGGTGCTTGTCATGTACACTAGTCAACCAGGATTTGATCACTATCAAAAATATGGTCTCCTGAGCCAATCGGGAATAAACAGCAGAACCAGGAGCACTGTCAGGTGTGACCTCAAAACCAATAACAATAACACAACAACAACAAAAGTAATAAATCCCAGAGGACTGTGAGTATTATAGTTATTTCTCTGACAATTGCTAGCATTGGTGAGCCCAGTATATAGCAATGAAGAGTGCAAGTTCTGGAGTGTTTTCTTCAGCTGTCCAACTGTTTTTGTGTACTTAAAAAGAAATGAACAAGGGAACGGAGCGATAGCACAGTGTTAAGGCATTTACCTTGCACACAGCCAAACCTGGAGGGAACCCGGTTCCGTTCCTGGCATCCATATGTTCCCCGAACCTGTCAGGATCTATTTCTTTTTTTTTTTTAATAATAATAATTTTTATTTTGACCAAAGAGGATTACAAATCATTCACAGTAGTATTTTAGGTACATAGTGACTTTGAATCAGGGGCATTCCCACCAACCAATGTTGTCCTCCCTCCACACCTGTTCCCAGCATGCATCCCATATCCCTATCCTTGGCCTTCTGGGCTGCTAGTATAAGTGGTCCCTTCTGTGTTTAGCTTGTTGTAGATTGGGTATCGATTCTGTTGTAGCTGGCTTTGTGTTTGGTGCTTAAGTCTGATCATTTTTATTTCTACTCAATGTTCATAAGTCTTGGTGCCCTCCATTATTTCCCCCTCAATTTTTGAGAGAGAACAAGATGGTTCAAGTTATCTGGTTCTGTTTGAAGGTAATCCAGGAGAGAGCGCAAAGCCAGGAGTAACCCCTGAGCGCCGCCTGGTGAACATTTACTTCACAAAGTTTTCCTGCACCACAGAATTGGCTCTTGTTCATAAGTGAGGTTGACTTGAGAAATAATGTCCATATTCTATAGTGCTGTAAGAAAATACTGTAAGTATTTTGAGTAAAAATGTTAATTTATAGTTACAGACTGACTGCTATTCCTGATGCTTTGCTCATAGATCACTCCAGGAAGTGCTTAAGGAACATATACTGTGCTGGTGATTAAACTTGCAACCAGGCAAGCACCTCTTTACTATTTCTGTGACCCAAGACTATTCTGCTTTTACAATTGCATACTGTTTGTGACTCTATTAAAAATAATGGATTGTTATGATATATTATTAGAGATTGCTAGCAAAGTAGTGGCACATGTAACCTAATAGTCATTTTATCAAATTCAAGGATTTGTTTTTCAATTACTTGAAAAAATTAATTTAATTTTTTTCTGTTATTTTTGATCACACTCAATGGTGTTCAGGGTTTACTGCTACCTGTAGCTCAGTATTCACTTCTGTGTAGGGCTCAGAATCACACAGCAAGTTGGGAGCCTAACCTGAGTCAGCTATAAGGAAAGTATCCTATCTACTGTTATCACTTTGGCCTATAATGTTTAATTAAAAAACATAAATAATGTTTATTTATTTAATCTTAGGATATATGTAAAGTTTATCAAAAACTTTATAATAAAATGTCAATATAAACCCTAAGGTTGATTAATTTACTGGAGAAAAAGACATCTGATAAAATGAGTTTTTGATGATAACTTAATTGCAGCATAAAAGGCAGAAAAGTAGTGTTTTACAGCATACACAGAGAATGCTCTAAGAAGTATTACTCATCACACCATTCAGAAATCAGCCACCCAGAAACTTTCTGCACAAGGGATTACTAAACTCATTTTCACATGTTTGTAACCTAATTAGTCTCCTGAGGCCAAAGACTAACAATGTGCCAACCTCCCAGTACTTCTTTATTCACGGTAGAAAAGGGCTTTCACTCCTTCAGGAATAACAGTTTCATTAAAGCCAGCAAATTCTAGGGAAAACCAATCAAGTTGTAAAGAATTTACATCCTTCCTTTTATAAATGATTCTCCTGGCTCTCTCTTTTTTAATCTTCTAGAAGTTGGTTGGTTTTTTAATCTTCTTAAAACTGTCACTTCCCTTCCTTTCTCCCATTTTGCCAAAGTATAGTCATTTTGATATATTTGCAGCAGCCAAGAACCCATTGCTGAAGACGTATGTTCTAAATATTTTCATCGGATTCCGTGTAGCTACATAACGTGTAGAAACATTTTTCAGCAGTGCTGGGGACTGTCTAGAGGATTCAAAAGTACCCCTAGAGGCAAAAAATCTTCAGTGTTAAACCTAAAATAGTAATGTTCATTTCAATCATCTAGATTATAGCTGTAGAAATGTCCTACGGGTTAGATTTTTATCACCAACGACACTGCTATATCCATGCTTGCTTGTGGTTTAAGCCTTCTTAATGTGTTTCTCTTTAGCAAGCAACTAGTCTAACTCACCTGCTGTTTCTATGAAATGGAGCAAAAATGTGGTTTGATGAAACTTAATAGCTGATCCTTGTTTAGATATAATCTTCTCAATCAAGTTATTCCAGCAGGTGCGCCTGGTTTATGCTGTAACTGCTTCTTTTGAATGAAAGGTGGCAGATAAATAGGAATGGCAAAACCAGAGCACAGTTGAAGTCTTATGGTCAGGCACTTCCTGATGAGAAAGAGAATCATTTTGTGGACAAGACAACAGACAAGCACCATCACTTTTCAATAGATTTGAGTGGTGATATTATCCATCAATATCTCAGGGTAACAAAAAAAAAGCTCAATTTAAACAAATGTGAAAGTGAGAGTTAGTAATTCTAAACAATAGACACCAAAATATTGTGAAAATATATAGTTGTGTTTCTATTTTTTTTCTTAGCATCATAAGTCTTTTGACTGTTTAAATATATTCTGGTGTAAATTTTGTGGGTCTAAGCCTTTTAAATGGCAATAATTCTTAAGATCATCTTGGCAACTTATAACTCTAAACTTGTATCTTCATATATTACATGACATTTTGTCTTTAATATATCAATTACTTTACAGCATTACTTAATAAAATAACTGGTTACTTTCTACAAAGTATAGCTTGAGGCTGATACACTAACAACTCCATAAAATATGAATGATGGGTCACCTGTGGTTCAGATGACATATGAAATGGGGCACACAAAGGTCTTCTCTGTTAGCCTAAACCTGAGGGCTGCTTCAAATTCACCCAGGTCTTTTTGCACTGATTGTTCTCAAGGATGCTTCAGGTCTGTGAATAGAATCTCCTGGTGCAAAAATCTTGTTTATCAAAACACTCATGTAGTCGAGTTTCATGAAATGAATACTGTTTTCTCATCAAAACCATGGTCTTGTCATGAAAACCTTCATAAATCATATTTTAAAAACAGCTCCTTAACTGCCTACTGTTTTCTTTTCAAATACCTGTTGTTAATCTTCCTGACAGTTCTGACAGTTGTGTGCCTGCAGCTTTGAATTCCACATGTTGTAAGCAGCTTAAAATCTCAAGTCAAAGAAAAAAAATATTCATGGCAGAGACCCTTGATTATCAAGTACTATGTTGTCCAGAACAGGCAAAGATCAAAAGAGAGATTTCTTCCCTTTTGAATCTAGAATCTCCTACTCTTCTGTAGAAGGATCTGATACTAATTTCATTAGGGATGAATTTAGTAACACAATCTGCCTTTGTGGAAATTTTTGAGTATCTCTAACTGTACTTAATATTCTAAGTAGCATACAGGAGCATTATTAAAATAAATATTAAATGCTAGCAATTACAAATGATAGATTAAGATGTAATACTTTGATGCATAGTCCAGGGGTAGATAAACCAGGAATCATGCCTAGATGTTTTCAAAGTTTGTCTTACTTTCAACTTTTTAATACTTTATTTAAACACCTTGATTATTATGGGAGCCAGGAGGTGGCACAGGAGGTAAGGTGCCTGCTGCCTTGCCTAGGACGGACCACGGTTTAATCCCCCGGTTCCCATATGGTCCCCGTTGACTGACAGGAGCGACTTCTGAGCGCATAGCCAGGAGTAACCCCTCAGCGTCACTGGGTGTAGCCCAAAAAAAAATCTTGATTATTACATACATGATTGTATTTGGGTTTCAGTCATGTAAAGAACAACCCCCCTCACCAGTGCAACGTTCCCATTACCATTGTCCCAAATCTACTTCCTCCCCACCAAACCCCCGCCTGTACTATAGACAGGCTCTCCATTTCCCTCATGCATTCTCATTATTAAGTGTAGTTATTACTCTAACTGAACTCTTCACTCTTTGTGTTGAGCTTCCTGAGGTGAGCTGGAACTTCCAGCTCTTTTTTCTTTTATGTCTAAAAATTATTGTTGCAAGAATGTCTTTCATTTTTCTTAAAACCCATAGATAAGTGATACCATTCTGCGTTTTTTTTCTCTCTCTCTCTGACTTATTTCACTCAGCATAATAGATTCCATGTACATCCATGTATAAGAAAATATCATGACTTCATCTCTCTTGACAGCTGCATAGTATTCCATTGTGTATATGTACCACAGTTTCTTTAGCCATTCGTCTGTTGAAGGGCATCTTGGTTGTTTCTAGAGTCTTGCTATG